>JAAQRG010008112.1:0-2500 GCA_011634625.1 Babylonia areolata
TTTGTTTGTTTGTTTGTTTGTAAGGGCGGGGTGTGTTTTTTTTCTTGTGTGTTTTTTTGGTTAGTTTTTTTGTTGTTGTTGTTGTTGTTTTTTTAATAACTATTGCTCTTCGCTGCTTACTCAAAATAGATCAGTCTAAATGAGTGAGTGATAAAAAGTGATTAAGTTATTGAGTGAAAGCGCATTTGTGTTTGTGTTTATTAACACGGTACACACGCGCACGCTCTGTGTGTGTGTGTGTGTGTGTGTGTGTGTGTGTGTGTGTGTGTGTGTGTGAACGCGCGTATTCCTGCGTGAGTGCGTGTGCTCTGTGTTTTTGTTTAAAAAAATATTCATACAATCTGCCCCGTTCTAACCACTTACAAATATTATCCACAATCTAATTTTGGAAACTTGTTCTGAAAAGCCATTATGTTTGGTGACATGTAGTCACTTTACCATGCAATATTTCCTACAATATTCAGTCTCCTTCATATACCCAAATCATACAAGACGGCTTGTGTCAGCGTGTGAGTTTCTGAATTAACCGGATTCTTGCAGAACTGTCAGGAAGCGAACGAACCAATCACATCAGATTCTTGTGCCCTGGCCGACATTTCATTTCCTGCCAACATTGTCAGCTATTAGAAGGTTGTTTCCCCAAGGACGCCAATGTGTCTCATTTAGACGTTGTTACACAGAACATGATTTCTTTCTAGAGTACAACAGAATATGAAAAAAACAACTAATTAGACTACCGTTAACCCGAGTTGATTAAATCCCTAAAAAAAATTTAAAAAGAATTAGTGATTAACTGGAAGCACAATTCTGATGACGGTCCTTTTCAACAGTTTTATCTAACGTCTACGTTCTAAATATCAGGCTCTTGTAAACAGTCTGAGTTCGAAGTACGGTGCTAAATTTTTGTGTGTAATCAGTGCTGGGTGTCTGAGAAAAGTGTGGTTGTGATCAGGAAATGTGTGGACTGATGGTAATCACACCATTCGGAGGAGCTCACGGACTGACATCACATTAACAAGGTCCGTGACTCGTTGGTGGGAAACCTCGCTGGGTGATTAGCTTATAACATCTGCATCCTGAAATGCTACTTTTCGTCTTCCTCCTCACCTCAAAAGACACGTCTGCGGTAAATATACCCTCCCTCTTCTGCTCCCAGTGTTTTGACAATATCAACACACTACGGTTTTCCAGAATTACTACAAAATTTTTCTAATTAAGGGCGTGTGATAAAAAAAAAAAAAAAGCGAATTGCTGGGCTCACGGGGTTTAGTATGTGCTTCTCAAAGGTTGTATTTTACACATATGATTCTGACAAGAAATACATCAAACTGATTTTCAGTTAATTCCAACATACACTAGTTTATTATGTGGGGTTTTTTTTAATTGGGTTAAAAAAAAAATACTATAACTGTTTACCGGGATTTCTTTTGTTGGTGACTACTATCGTTGAGTTTCAAAGGAATTATTTTATTTTTTGGTTCCAGAGAGACCGCTGTCGAAAAACACAAGCTCTAATATATGTACAAACGAACGAACAACACGACTAACTTCTTTTTTATTGAAGATAAATCTGCTGAAGGATTAAATACGTTATCTGTCACCACACACAGAAACTCTCCTCTGTGTGTGTGTGTGTGTGTGTGTGTGTGTGTGTGTGTGTGTGTGTGTGTGTGTGTGTGTTTGTGTGTGTGTGTGTGTGTGCACGTGTGCGTGTGTGAATGTGTGTGTGTGCGCGCGTGTGTGCGTGTTTGTGTGCGTGCGAGTAAGTGTACATGTGCAATAAAATTCCTCTAAAAGATGTGCGATCTATAAATACAATTTATCCTTAAGTTCAATGACTCCGCACATAAAACAAAACTGACACTTTTTTTTTTACCTCCAATCTCCGACTATCTGGTACATAGGTTTGAAACAAAGACGCGGTTGTTGTTGCTGGGGTTTTGTGTGTGTGTGTGTGTGTGTGTGTGTGTGTGTGTGTGTGTGTGTGTGTGTTTGTTTGTTTTAGTTTTGGTTTTTTTTTTTTGTTTTTGTTTTGGGGAGTTTTTTCAAATAAATCCGGGCAAAATGTGCACGCATCAAAGACGGGCGAGAGCGAGAAGAAACGACTGATCAAGACACGTGGAGAGGGTGGAGGAAGTGGGGGGACTGTGTAGAGAGAATAAAAGAGGAAAGCAAAAACACCTAACGAGATCGACAAGAGGAGAGAGTGAGAAAAAAAAGAATAGGGGAAAAAAAAAAAAACAGAATGGCTTCAGACAAAGAGGAAAAGTAACAAACAGTGAAAGAGGAGGCGTGTGGGGGAAAAAGAAGTAAAAATAGTGACAGTATACACACATATATTTCTCTGAGAGAGAGAGAGAGAGAGAGAGATGGGCAGACAAACAGAGAGACATACAGAGAAATGGGCAGACAGACAGTTGCAGTATCAAGATGTCACAGGCAGACAGACAGAAGACAGACAGACAGAGCTCTAAAGAGACACACAACACACACACACACA
>JAAQRG010008112.1:5000-20835 GCA_011634625.1 Babylonia areolata
AGCTGTTTGGTGCCTGAAGAAAAAAACGTGTGGGTTCTTTAAACGAAAATTATTAAGGAATGAATATTAACATTTGTTCCGTGCAACTGCAAGAGTTACAATCAAAAGGGAAGTAAGAAAATATGTACAGGAAGCTTGATCCGCCAGCTCTGGCGTAGTAATATACAAGCTCCGCCAGGCAGAAAGCAACGCCAGTTTACAAGCGGATTGTAGATAGGTACCATAATCTGTTTCTGTAAAGTACTGACACACCCTTTACCCACCCCCACCCTAAAAAAACAAATCATCCACGATCAGTAAGAGTAAAACAGGTCTGAAATTTCTGAACCGAATACTTTACATAATTCAAACGAATCCCAAATTTTTAAGACTCACTTACCCAAGACCTGCTAATTTCTAAGTTTCGTGTTGGTTATTCATCTTGAAATAAAAACAATTATTCAACAATTATTAAAACCCACTACACCACTACACAGCGAACAACCAGCCAAATGATGCAGCGCAAGAGGAGATGGCGGATTTCACCAGTTCAAGTTCCAGTGATACAAATTCATATCGGAATCCAATCCACGTCAAAAGTGTTGCAGTCTGGTATGTGCACCATTACACAAATAATAAAGTTATGTAGTCAAACTGCGCGTGGGGAAACAGACCAGGTATTTGTTTGTTTTAAGAACACACGTGTAAGGTTGGTTTTAGACTTCGCGATGTTAGAAATCTCAAAGTTACAATCGCAGTGTTAAGTATCATGGACTGGGAGAGTATGGGTTTGAACCCCTTTAGTAATCGTAATCCCGTTGTGGAACTTTTCTGTCCTATCTGGATCCTATAACCAGAGTGGTTCTGTGACTGACGACCAATATTTTTACTGTCGTCAATAGGATGTTAAGCAGAGGGTATCTTGCATATCTAAAGCGAAGCATGTACCACTAAACACCTACTCAGCAAAAACGCAGGCGCTTCTCTCGTAAATGGACTCTTGGAAACCTGATATTGATAGCTCACAGTGCACTGCTTGCACCGACAGAGACCTGTGACTACACAGCGCGGGAGTAACGCCACGGAGACGGTATGGAAAACAAGGTAGCAGGAAAATGTGCAAACAAAATCGCCGCCTTTTTTATTTGTTGATTATCATCTATTCAACCATTCTACTCCTTTTTTGTTCTTACTGTTCTTGAAATACGACTCAGCACAACAAAGACCAGTTTGTGACGCAGTCCATGAACCATTTAGGACAAGCACAAAAATTGCCAGCTCGTAAGTCAAGCAGAGATAAAAATACTACACCAAAATAGATTTGAAAATAAATTCTATCTCTGTAAATGAACATTAAGAAGAAACTTGTACATGGACATTAAAAGGAAACTACACGTAATGTGTTTCTTTGAGCAGGTTTACCGTTGACGAGGACACATCGTTGAGGTAGATGGAGTCCATCAATAATATATATATTTTACCATGTGTTTCTTGTTGGCTCAAGAAAGTCAATTTTGCAGGCAACTGTTCGTCTGTTCGTCTCTTTGGTAAAGCCATAATTGCGTCAGAACCTCCCCCTCCCCACCCCACCACAGCCACGCGCATCAAAAAATTACTACTCATGTAATTGTATTGCGCAAATACACCGCGATTCAAATATAACTGTGAACAAGTTTTGAAGTTCTTGGCATTCACGCATGTTTCGAAGTAAATCTGCGAATACGACTGTTGTACAGGCGACAGAAGATATACAATCAATAACTCTAAGCTAATTACAAATTAGTCACTCAAAATGAGCGCGCGCGCGCACACGCACACACACACACACACACACACACACACACACACACACACACACACACACTATACGGCCATCACCCTTTATAACAAATTGTCTTCACAATACTACAACTACACAGTTCACTACTACTGACTATGAAGAACTACATAACCAAACGAACAAACGAATTTAATCATCAACACTACCAGATCACTGAAAAATGATGACTGAAAAATGATGAGAACCGAACCACAAAACTGGCACGCTCAAAACAAGAACATAATCCACGCCAATTAATTTCTAACGATTCAAATCAATTGAAAACAACAACACCAACAAACCTGCTACTGTATCTCTACAAAAACCTATCCTCGTCTATAATTATTGCCTATTTCTATCCACTCACTACGAGAGAAAGAACGGTGGGGGGGACACAAGATATCAGAGACTGGGAAGCACGCCAGATAGGAAGGAACTAAACATCAATCACACAAACAAATACATGCTGGGCAAAACAGCTTTGCTAGATAACACAAAGCAACAGAACACAGCCCCAGTCTCCCCCGTTGTTGCTACGCTTCCGAACGTAGGCTAGCCTGTGGAACAAGCATAGCTACAGCTTCAAGGCAGATCTAACAAGTTACTTACCCGGCAGAACCCAAACTTATAACACTGAAAAGTTAACAAAATATTAATGGAATATGCATATGTTTGTGTATCTGGTGGTTACAGCTGTTTATTTTACGCCTGCAAAAGATGTCATGAAGCGAGAAAGTATATTCGTGTACTTATTATGCTCCGGATAGTTAATTCCATATGCAAAATGAAAGTTTATTCATGTTAAGTACTGTTGTGAACAAGATTTTCTTGATCCCGTACAATGGATACAAGCATATTACAAACGAAATGTCACAAAAGCATAAACAAACAAAATACAAGCAAACGGGGGGAAACATCGTATTAAAATTCAAGTTTTTTTTTCACACATGCAGGGATGTAAGTTTACATACATGTACATGTAACACGGAACGAGGGGACCCGTTCTCCCGATTTGAAAGAAGACAAGGAGAATCACAGCACAGATGATAACAGAACCATGTTGTTTTGTTACTCAGTGCCAGTCTCTTAGTGTCTGTTACTGCAGGTGGGGGTATGGGAGGCACGACATCCAGCCACACATAAAACTCCAGGTCGTGTTATGACAACACAAAAACCATCAGGTATGCTCCGTCATTACTTTCATTTTTAGCGTGTAGACACGCGTGAGTGAATGAAGACTCGTACTCACCCGGGCATATCGACAAAACTGTAAAAGCACAAATTAATTGAGATCACAAGACGAACAAAAGAAGCCTGACCTTCTAAGCGGTTGGCAGTTGTGTCGTCATCTACAAGTAGTGTGTAGATTGCTATTACAGGCGAGTTGTTGTCATCAGGTTTTTGCAGATCGCGCGGCTGGTATGTAAACTGAGAATGCATTGAACCCTATAATGTAATGTCGAGGGCAACTTCAAAGAATTCATTTCCTTCTTGTTTGACATTTTCTGTTGTTAAAACATTACTTTTTAAGCTGTCTGTGTTTATATTTTTCCGTGTCAGCTAAAAGTCTTCCATGAGATCTGAATTAACATCAGTCTGTTTTGTATCCATGTCAGTTTTACTTGTGTGCATGCAGATGACGACACAACTGTTGGCACAATACTGCAGCCAGGCACGTTTCAAATCACCAACACAATCAGCATGGAGCAAACAAGTGTCTCCACAATTACATGAAAAAAATGGAGCCCCGATGCTCCAGTAATACCGCGGCCAAACGCTTTGTCCGAGAAATCACTAAGTTAAAATAATCACTAAGTTTTTAAGTGGTACTATTTAAGTCCCTAAATATTTTAGTTCTAGATTCATTTCGTAATTCCTTATGTACTTAAGCTCTATAAATATCATTTGAGCCAGAAATCAAATTGGAAGAGAATGGAATGGGGGAGGGGGGGGGGGTCGGGGGGGGGGGGGCTCGTTGTGGTATTGCTCCGTTTCCATTGCCAACTGCTTGCGGATCGCGATGTTACGTGTGTGTGTGTGTGTGTGTGTGTGTGTGTGTGGTGTGTGTGTGTGTGTGTGTGTGTGTGTGTGTGTGTGTGTGCACAAGCGTATGTGCGTTTGTGCGAGCGTATGTACGAGCGTGAGTTTTGTGTTCGGACCCAGAATACTTGATGCCTATCGTCAGTAGCCTGTTTCAGAAACACAGCACACAGGTTGGCACGTCAACATGACCGTTCTTTCTGGTCTGCGACGTCCTCATTTGGCTATCCATCATTATTCATAGACTCATTACCCACTGGATGTGGCAGACCACGGTACACGGGCCTTTTTCTCTTGTTGGTTGCTATCTTTCGTCCATCCTTCCTTTGTTGCATTCAAGATGAGCGAGACCTCATCTGTTCTAGAATTTTTATGACACATACCTCCCCGAGTTTGCATCCACGATGTCAATAATGACTGTCTTGAATTTTTTTCTTTGTACAAAAATACAAGGATTTTCAGATTTTACAACTAGTTTCGAATCCAATGAATGGGAATTTATTCAACACAATTGGGTCAGGTTTCAATTGCTTGAAAAAAGAAGACTGAGATAAAAAGATTAGCCCATTAACTGATTACGGATAAGTTTCAATGAGAAATAAACCTTACAGTTAGAAAAAAGATGAGCGTTTCAGCAATATAAAAAAGCAACAACGTTTCATTCACGTAAGATTCACACAAAAAGATGTTTTCCGGGCTTTAAAATATCAGTAACATTTCTATCATTCTGATTTTGCGAAGCAATTGGTGCTCAAATATCATATATTTAATTTGCAAATTCCGTGTTCAAAGTATTGGCAAGAAGAAGTGATTATCACTTGACGCAAAACATACTGAATATTTCATGGAACTATTATGCCTTCTCTTCGTTTAAGCATGGAAAGTTAAGTTCAGAATTCAATCTGGTACTCCCTCCAGTGCCCGATGCACAGCCGTTCGCGGACAATTTAAGAGTAGCTTTCCAGGTCAGATATAAAAATTTAAAAAAAATACCGCAAAAGAATTAATTTGTGCTTTTACAGTTGGTAATTTAAATGCGTGCCCCACAGCAATATTCATCATACATAAGAAGTGAAAGTGCAAGGTACACACACCGAGCCTCTCTTTGAAACACACAGTTTACACGTAACATGAATATGTATATGGGTGCAGTCTCAGAGTATATATAAATCGTTGCTTTGGTTCGACAGTCGATTGTGAGGAGTGGGACTTTCATTCCTAAGTTTAAGACTTTTTTCTGGGGTGCAACATAAAGCGAAAAAGAAACACAACCCTCCCCACCCCACCCACCCCCACCCCCACAGTCTATCTTAATGTACAGTGTTGCTGTGGTAGTGTCAATGCAGTGTTCTGTGGGTAGACAGGCCCCCCGCAATTCCCACCCGTTCTCCTAGACTGCTATACCCGATCACCAACACTGGCTGCTTGTTTGGTGGCGTCCTTCTTTCATTGCTTTCTTGCCTGCACACCGTCTTCTCCCTTTAAAAGTTTTTTTTTTCTCCAGTGCGGTGGAACTAAGAAAACAGCGCGCGCGCGCGCTTATGTATGTGTGTGTGTGTGTGTGTGTGTGTGTGTGTGTGTGTGTGTGTGTGTGTGTACATGTGTGTGTATGTGTGTGTGTGCTCGCGCGCGTTCTCGCGTTCATACGCTCAGTCGAAAAGAACAAAGGGACAGAAAGAGAAAAGAGCACGGTAGTGCGCTTTAGTTGCAAGCTGTACCACACGTCAAAAGGACTGTTTCCATGATTCATTCCTTGTCCTGTGCAGATGCTCTACCACAATTGTCTCGTGGCTCGAATTCCCTTTGTCTTGTATGTCGTCAGAATGATGAACGTAAACAGTCAAATGCATGGCTTACTTTCTGTGGACATTTTCTGTCGATTTTGTTTCCCCAGGAGTGGTGTTTGGTACTGTCGGTTTGTGTTTGGTGTGTTATTTGTCACACTGGGTGGAGTACATGAGAAGCAGGCGTAGACACACACGCGTAATCGCACATTCACACATGCAACACTCCCAACACAATGTAACAGTACAATGCAATTCAAAATACACGAAAAAAAATCAATGCAATAGCAATTCAAAACACACAAAAATCAATGCAATAGCAATACAAAACACACAAAAATCAATGCAATAGCAATACAAAACACACAAAAATCAATGCAATAGCAATACAAAACACACACAAAAATCAATGCAATAGCAATACAAAACACACACAAAAATCAATGCAATAGCAATACAAAACACACACAAAAATCAATGCAATAGCAATACAAAACACACACAAAAATCAATGCAATAGCAATACAAAACACACACAAAAATCAATGCAATAGCAATACAAAACACACACAAAAATCAATGCAATGCAGCACAAAACAGTGCAATGCAACATCACGTAACCATCAACAAAACTACATGTCAACAGAATAGCATAGGATAAAATTCCATATTAAACATTACTAGAATAGCACAGAATGAAATTCCATACGAAACTCTATCACGAAACAATTATCTACAATCTATGAATACTAAGAAGTCCCTATAACACAACATACGTAACAGGATGCTGTTCGACGGTCTATAAATTGACATGATACAAGACAACACGAACATACATCTACACTGTTAAACGTTTAAGTGTCGCTGTAATATAACACCAGTCAAAACATGAACAATAACTAATACACTTCTCCACGCATTCTTCTTACCTCTCTTGCTCATTGCTCATAGCAACAGGATTGCCGGTCCAACCATTCGAGGAAGGTGTGTGTGTGTGTGTGTGTGTGTGTGTGTGCGTGTGTGTGTGTGTGTGTGTACTAACTTCTCTTCTTCTTTTGTTAGTTCTCTTGCATATTGCTTACAGCAACAGGATTGCCAATCCAACCATTCAAGACATTCAGGGGTGTGTCTTTTTGGTTTGTCTGTTTGGTTTGGTTTCTTGTGTGTGTGTGTGTCTGTGTGTGTGTGTGTGTGTGGGTGTGTGTGTGTGTGTGTGTGTGTGTGTCTGTGTGTGTGTGTGTGTGTGTGTGTGTGTTTGTGTGTGTGTGTGTGTGTGTGTGTGTGTTTGTGTGTGTGTGTAACAGTGAGAATTACAGAGACTGGAACAGACAGACAGACTGACAGATGACAGAACACAGAATTGGCGGCGGACAACGGACAACCTGAAAATATACCTGACCCTTTAATCTGTTATAGCTATTCACCCACACAAAACTTCGACTTGACCGAGAAGCGCTGAGCCACTGTGCGTGTAGCGTTGTTGTTTTTTTGCCTGTTTGGTGTGTTCTGTTCCTTCCTTTTCCTTTCCCTTCCCTCTCCGCATTGAAAGCACTAAGCAGGTCAAACCCAGTTTTATCTTTCCTAAAGGCCTTTGTCCCTTTCCCTCGCTCCACCCTTTCGGCCAGCTGAGAACGTCAGAAAATATAATACTCTTGGTTTAAATGCGACACGTTGTTCCTTCCGCTTTATTTGTTGGTTGTTGTTGTTTTCGGTGTTTTGGGTTGGGTTGTTTGGGTGTGTTTTTTTGTCCTACTTTTCTGTTTTTCGCCGTGGTAAATTTATCGTAGCTTCTCATTTTTTGTTTTGTTGTTGTTGCTGTTTATTTTTTGTTTAATGTTCTGTTGCAATTAGAAAATATAATACTCTTGGTTTAAAAGCGACACGTTGTTCCTTCCGCTTTATTTGTTGGTTGTTTTCGGTGTGTTGGGTTGGGTTGTTTGGGGGGTTTTTTGTCCTACTTTTCTGTTTTTCGCCGTGGTAAATTTATCGTAGCTTCTCATTTTTTGTTTTGTTTTGTTTGTTTTTTGTTTAATGTTCTGTTGCAATTACATATGTGAGAATTATTCTGCATGTAATAGTTTATTGTGTTTACTGTCAGAACATGTGATGTGTTTGTTGTTTTTGTCGTTGTTTTAATTTTTAGATATGTCTTACGGTTACATATGTGGGAATTTTTCTGCATATAGTAGTTTACGGTGTTTACTGTCGGAACATATGATATGGTTGTTGTTTTTGTTGCTGTTTTGTAGATATGTCTTATGGTTACACATGTGAGTATTTTTATGCATGTAGTAGTTTACAGTGTTTACTGTTAGAACATGTGATATGGTTGTTGTTGTTGCTGCTGCTGTTGATTTTAGATACTGTTTTCTTTTCCTTTTCAAATTCGTGTCAAGTTGAGTGTTTCGTTTGTTGGCTTGCTTGCCTGAGTAATACTTTCTTAACTTCGTGCTCTTGTTCTTTCTCTTTCTTAGTGTTACATGGTGTGTGCATTAAAACCAGTCTCTCAGTATACAAATTTCCTGATTGACTGAAAGGATCTGCATAATGTCAAGCACAAACATTTCACCGGTGGCTTCTTGAAGAAGGTGTTCCAGGATACTCTTTATAAAAGTTTTCCATCATTCACCACAAATTCAAACGTTGCGCAAGGAGGAGGAGGAAGCTTGTTTAATGTCCCGTCACACACACTGGTGATTGTGGACATTGTGACCAGAAGGGATGAGAAAATTTGGGAGGTTAGGGGTGGGGGTGGGGCAGTGGAAGCAGACGATCTCACACACACACACACACACACACACACACACACACACACACACACACACACACACACTGACTGACTGACTGACTCACCTCATTCTGTGGGCTTTCTGGGCTTCCAGCACGCGCAGCTCCTTGGGCACGGTGCGCGTGAAGTGCTGGTGCTGATGTCCTACCACCCTCACCGCCACGTCCTGTTGTGTGGGACACGGAACGGAGGTGAACGTAAATGCATGGACAAGGTTGAGGCGGGTGTTGGGAGAGGAGAGGAGATGGATGAAAGTGGTGTGGTTGAGTGTGTGTGTGTGTGTGTGTGTGTGTGTGTGTGTGTGTGTGTGTGTGTGCGTGAAAACATATCACATGCGCAAGCACACGCACAAACGCGCGCGCGGACACAAACACACAAAGACACAAGTATACACACACACACACACACACACACACACACACACACACACACAATCTGGGAGTAAGCATATCATGTCAAAATATCCGGAATAGCACCACCGATCTAATTATCCCCTATCAATCAGCTTTAAAGGGGACCTGATACTGTCCCTAACTGTCAAACGGGAAACGCCACACAAGCCAGATGGATCCTCACAGATTAACCGTATAACGTAGAGAAAGATTGTTTAAAACATAGCTGCTATTACATATCATATGTGTGTGTACATACAGAGAGGGCACACACACACACACACACACACACACACACACACACACACACACACACACACACACACAAACGCACAGATACACACACACGCACATACACACACACGCGCGCACACTCACACACAAATACACACACACGCGCGCACACTCACACACAAATACACACACAAGTGTACACATATACACACGCATGCACGCGCGCGCGCACATACACACACGCGCGCGCGCGCGCACGCATATGGCACACAAATACACATTAACATGTATATTTTGTCCCCATTTTCTCAAATCATTATCACCATTCTTACTTTAGGGGCGAAAATCCTGTAAAAGCATTGACGATCTTTTTCGCTTTCACCGCACTTTGACAATATTGTATTACGATTTGGAGAAAGCAATACAGAATAATTTATTTCATTTATTGATTTATTTTATGCTTGTTTCCCTCATTCTCTGTTTATTATAAATTGTGTTCAACGATAGTTTTCTTTTCTGATTAACAGGTGTGTTTTCTGCATCGACCAGCACCAGCAGAAGTGATAAATGTTTGCAATTTTACTGTTTGTGTTTTACAAATGCATGAATTTGGCAATGATAATATTAATCATGATGGTGATGATGACGATGATGATGATGATGTTGTATATTGTTGATTACAACGCGACGATGATGATGCTGATGATGATGGAAAGAGAAAAGGGTGGAAGTGGAATAGAGAGGAGAGAGGAGGGAAATGGGGAGGTGGAAAGAGAGAGTCACACACACACGCACGTGCACAGACACCCACAAAGACACAGACACACACACACACACACACACACACACACACACACACACACACACACACGCACGCACGCACGCACACACACACACGCACACACACACACACACACACACACACGCACGCACATACACGCTCGCGCGCGCGCACACACACACACACACACATACACACACACACGCACACACACACACACACACACACACACACACACACACACACAGAGGCAAACATGATAATAAACAATTGAAAACATCAAAAAGTCCCTAAAGGCGCCGATTCACAATGTGTCATTCTCTGCCAGATGCCAGCCAACCCAATATTAGGTCCCGGCCTTGCGCAACACTGGCACTGACTTCCAGTTTTCCTCTTCGTTAGCTTAACTCCCAAGTCCCTTCGTACCGAAGAGTCGGCTTTTATGTACATGACCGTCATAACCCCGACACCTCGGCAACCATACTCGGTTTCAGGGGGTATGGATACTAGGCATGTTTGTGTTTTCATACAGCACCAAACACTGTCATCGATTTCAGGATCTTTAACGTAAGTGTTCGATATTCTGTATGTGTATACACATAAAGGGGTTTTAAGGTATTAAAGCAGGCAGTACATATGTTGATCGCTAATATCGGAAAATTCACCACCACCACCCCACCTCTGAGACGCCATCATACGGTTCTAAATCGGTCCCCAACAGGAGTCAACGCTCCAACCGCTCTGCCTTAGCTATCGTATCCTGAGCTTTATTTTCATGTTGTGGCCTTTGTCGTCTGGCAAACTGCTGTTCGCATAAAAAAAAGAACATGCATTGTAAAGCTCCGTTAAGCCAGCAAGTGAACATTGGAAGGGCCAGCCAGTGTCAAATTTGCGATAAAAAAAAAAATGAATAAACGACGTGCACGCGGGGCTCACATGAAAAGCATGCGATATATACATGTGTGTGTGTGTGTGTGTGTGTGTGTGTGTGTGTGTTTGCCGGCTTTGTCAGATAGAATGTGAGCTCACGTCGGACTCGTGAAAAGACCACATCGGTTCTGTCCGTCGACCCGAAGACGGACACACCAGTGCAGAAATCCCAGACAATGGATCAGAGGCTTAAGAGCTCTGGCGCGAAAGTTGACTGCTGTCTGGCCGTAAATTTGGGGCTGTTTGAGAAGGGTTTCAAGGCTGTTCAACAGATCGAGCAATCCCGTGCTGTTCTCACCTTTTGTCCGCTCCTTTTATTTCCCTTTTACCAACACAAAGTGCACTCGAAATAATGAATGTGATGGTTAGATTTGTAACTCAGGTGAGTTCTCTGGCCCACTTTCGTTTTATTCATTTTCTTTTATTCCACGCGCGAGCAAGTGTTGCCGGCCGTGTGTGCGCCAGTGTGTTTGTATGCCTATATCCCATGGGCAAGGGTAGGTGCATGTGATTTTGTCACTGAATATGAGCGCAAGCGTGCATGATCTTTGAAACAATTTTTGTGGATGTATTAATAATTTGAGGTATATTAGGCTGGTTAGCTGTGGTTCATTGAGTGCATTTATAAGTTATTGTTTTTTGTGGGGTTTTTGTTGTTGTTTTTTGTTTTTGTTTTTTTAATCAACGCTGATAATATAACAACAGCAACAAAGAATAATTAAATAAACAATAATGTGCATTGATACAGCGGTAATGCTGCTGCTCTAAGATCTAGTATGAATATGACAAGAACATAATGTGAAGAAAAAAAACAATGTTAAGATACAAACAATAACACGTGCAACGATAGCAAAGTACCCACACCGTGTTAACACCAACACCAACGACAGTAAAGTAACCACACCGTGTAAAACACCACAAACAACGACAGTAAAGTAACCACACCGTGTAAAACACCACAAACAATGACAGCAAAGTAACCACACCGTGTAAAACACCACAAACAATGACAGTAAAGTAACCACACCGTGTAAAACACCACAAACAACAACAGTAAAGTAACCACACCGTGTAAAACACCACAAACAATGATAGTAAAGTGACATCGTGTAAAACACCACAAACAATGATAGTAAAGTGACACCGTGTAAAACACCACAAACAATGATAGTAAAGTAACCACACCGTGTAAAACACCACAAACAATGATAGTAAAGTGACATCGTGTAAAACACCACAAACAATGATAGTAAAGTGACACCGTGTAAAACACCACAAACAATGATAGTAAAGTAACCACACCGTGTAAAACACCACAAACAATGATAGTAAAGTGACATCGTGTAAAACACCACAAACAATGATAGTAAAGTGACACCGTGTAAAACACCACAAACAATGATAGTAAAGTAACCACACCGTGTAAAACACCACAAACAATGATAGTAAAGTGACATCGTGTAAAACACCACAAACAATGATAGTAAAGTGACACCGTGTAAAACACCACAAACAATGATAGTAAAGTAACCACACCGTGTAAAACACCACAAACAATGATAGTAAAGTGACATCGTGTAAAACACCACAAACAATGATAGTAAAGTGACACCGTGTAAAACACCACAAACAATGACAGTAAAGTAACCACACCGTGTAAAACACCACAAACAATGATAGTAAAGTAACCACACCGTGTAAAACACCACAAACAATGATAGCAAAGTAACCACACCGTGTAAAACACCACAAACAATGACAGTAAAGTAACCACACCGTGTAAAACACCACAAACAATGATAGTAAAGTAACCACACCGTGTAAAACACCACAAACAATGATAGTAAAGTAACCACACCGTGTAAAACACCACAAACAATGATAGTAAAGTAACCACACCGTGTAAAACACCACAAACAATGATAGTAAAGTAACCACACCGTGTAAAACACCACAAACAATGATAGTAAAGTAACCACACCGTGTAAAACACCACAAACAATGATAGTAAAGTAACCACACCGTGTAAAACACCACAAACAATGATAGTAAAGTAACCACACCGTGTAAAACACCACAAACAATGATAGTAAAGTAACCACACCGTGTAAAACACCACAAACAATGATAGTAAAGTAACCACACCGTGTAAAACACCACAAACAATGATAGTAAAGTAACCACACCGTGTAAAACACCACAAACAATGATAGTAAAGTAACCACACCGTGTAAAACACCACAAACAATGACAGTAAAGTAACCACACCGTGTTAACACCAACACCAACAACAACAGTAAAGTAACCACACCGTGTTAACACCAACACCAACAACAACAGTAAAGTAACCACACCGTGTAAAACACCACAAACAATGATAGCAAAGTACCCACACCGTGTAAAACACCACAAACAATGATAGCAAAGTGACCACACCGTGTAAAACACCACAAACAATGATAGTAAAGTGACATCGTGTAAAACACCACAAACAATGATAGCAAAGTGACCACACCGTGTAAAACACCACATACAATGATAGCAAAGTACCCACACCGTGTAAAACACCACATACAATGATAGCAAAGTAAACACACCGTGTAAAACACCACAAACGATGATAGCAAAGTAAACACACCGTGTAAAACACCACATACAATGATAGCAAAGTACCCACACCGTGTAAACACCACCACAAACAATGATAGCAAAGTGACCACACCGTGTAAAACACCACAAACTTACATCCGCATCATCCTCATTGTCCACGCCCTCAATCTTCTTCTTGCCGGAACAGCACCAGCCGCGGTCTGTAAAGTAGGCGATGATGACGAAAAGGGGCAGGAAGGCCAGCGTCAGCCAGGCCTCCCAGGGGTCGATCTCGCCGGGCGTGATGTAGCGGACCACTAGCAGCATCCACACGTAGGCCCAGATGGACCAGATGCTGGTGACGATGAACACTCCCAGCTCCTTGATGGACTTGACCTGGCCCGTGGGCACACTCAACACGCACACCGCCGTGATGATCAGCAGGTTGAAAGCCGCGCTGCCGATGATGGTGAACGTGCCAAGGGCGTCCTTGGCGCCGCGCTCGTCGATATCCCCGACCATCTCGCCCGTGGCCAGGAGGATCTCCGGGGCGGAGCTGCCCAGCGCCATCAGCGTCAGGTTGGCCACCGTCTCGTTCCATAGGAGCACCTCCCGCTCCACCTTCTCCTGCCGCTCCTCGTCCCAGCGTACCACCTTGCGCTTCTTGCTGGTGATCACCTCGATGCTGCACATGAACACGTCCGAGGCGATGGCGATGCCCATGAAGAAGTAGGCCAGAGCCAGGATGTATAGGAAGCCCCGGAAAGCCTCGGGCCACAGGTTCTCTGCCGGGATCAGCAGCCACGAGCTGCACCGTTCTTCCCCGCTGTCCAGGTACTCCACCACGTATCCATGGCTGTAGTTGGTCCGGAACTCGGTCGACATGGTGACTGGCTATGGCTCACAGCGCTTCACAGCTTTGTGAACAGGTTCCCTTGTGATGTACAGGATGAGGAAAAAAGGTCGACCGCGTGTTCACTTCCTACGCTGAAGACGGTTTAGATTCCTAGCCTGCATTCATAATGGACGAAAACCTGCGCGCACATTTCAACAAGAAGCTAAGGAACTGTGTTATTCTGGATTCATACTGTCTGTGCAGGAGCTGTTATTGTTCGTTTCCGTTCCGATATCCGTGTTGCCAGTTAGGTTTGCCGATCATTTCACGGTCTGGGTCTTCATCTGCAACAAAAGAGAACACTTCTATCTGCCTACAACTATTGCAAGAATTCTAGATAATATGAACCAAGAAATGCTGACATTTTCATTTTTAACACTGATCTTTTTATTGTAAATACGACAAAACTTATTCAAGTACAGATTCAAGTAGTCAGTTTTTGTCAAATTTTGTACTGGAAATGTAGAACATACATAGATACATACATAAATGCGTTCAAGTGCAACGTAGTTTGACAAAAATCGCACGTCTTAGTAAACCTTAAACTAAAAAAGGAAACATCAGCAACATTTAACTGCTAATGAATACAATCCGATAATGGATAGAATTGATAACTGAAAACTAACTGAATATAATCAATGTTTTATCTTTTTTAAATGTTTAGCTTTAACACCAATAAAGAGTAGTAACTCTTTTCATACACAAGGAACACAAATTCAAGTCAATGCTGCTTGTGCTTCCAATTCAGCAAGCGCAACAGATAAACAAAAGTTACATTGGAACAAACCCAGGCACTTCATCAAAAAAAAAAAAAAAAAAAAGAAAGAAAGCTCCAAGCTTGTCTATGTACCAATCATTTCATATATGCACACAGCTTTAACACAAAAAAAAATAAATAAATAAATAAAATTAAAAAAACACGCCATAATGCCCCCATCCTCTGCGTCTGTCGAGAAAGAGACAGACGGACACAGAGAGAGAGAGAGAGAGAGAGAGAAAGAAGGGAGGGGGGTGGACTGTGAGTGTGAATTTGCCTTACGCGTGACCGCGAGTGTGTTGGTTCGTTCCAACGTGTGTACCTGTCTTGTCTAAAAAAAACACCGCGGTCGGTGAACAATGGCGACAATAAACGGAAGCTCCAAAAATTGGGGCTGTCTTTTGGGGCTGTTCAGAAGGCATTGGAGTCTCTCTGCCTTTTCTTGCAGCTGGAGCAGTGATAATGACAGCCAGACATAGACTATTGACACGTTGTGTCATCGTCACCGCCAGGTATGCCAGTCTTTTCAGGTCAACATCCTCCCTTCGTCAACAGACTACTCTCTCTCTCTCTCTCTCTCACACACACACACACACTCTCTCTCTCTCTCTCTCTTTCATTGGTTCTTCCTTTTTCTTTTCTGTTAATCCCCTGGTATTCTTTCATTTCTTTATTTCATTCTTTCCATCCTTCCTGCTCTTCCTTTGATCTTTTTTTTTTAATTAAAAAGGCGGGATGGTGGGTTGGCTGGTTTCTTAGCTGTGTATATAGGTCCCACGTTCAGTTCTTGACAAAAGTACTAAGGTCTTCATGTTCCCTTCCACGCATGTGGCCAAAGGAACACACA
>JAAQRG010008119.1:0-5000 GCA_011634625.1 Babylonia areolata
GAACAGACAGACAGACACAGAGAGAGAGAGAGAGAGAGAGAGAGAGAGAGAGAGAGGGAGGGAGAGAGAGAGAGAGGATAGAGATAGAACTACAAAGAACCAAAGAACTGAAAAAAAATTTTATTCAAGGATTAAAACTTTAGGCATAGCCTGTTCTTCCAATCTGTCCTGGCTAATCTACATCCATTACATTATGAAATTATTTGATGCGTTTTAAAGCAAAAGGAGCCGTCTGTGAACTGAAAGACAGTCACACACACACACACACACACACACACACACACACACACACAACCATATATATATATATAGAGAGAGAGAGAGAGGAGCGATCGGGGGACGGGTGGGGGGATGTGTGCGATTTCTTCCTTCCGCTAATCTCACCGTGCCTCTCCTTCACCTATCTTGTAGATGACAGTGCCTTTGCTTTGCTGTGGAGATGCCAAGGCCTGACTAAGCGCGTTGGGTTACGCTGCTGGTCAGGCATCTGCTTGGCAGATGTGGTGTAGCGTATATGGTTTTGTCCGAACGCAGTGACGCCTCCTTGAGCTACTGAAACTGAAACTGTGGAGATGCACACAAGTCTTAGTGTGCACGATCGTCAGAATTTTTGAAAAGGGATTGGGGGCTGCGGTGGAGTGGAAGTGAATGTGTGCGCTTCCCCCATTCCCCTTTCTCACGCCCCCTCCCCTCACCTGATCTTGTAGATGACGGTGCCGTTGCTGTAGAGGTGCAGCATCCTGTTGGGCACGGTGACGCTGTGGAAGGAGGCCGCCTTCTCGTTGGAGAAGTAGAGGTCCGGCACCCAGAACTTGCTGATCAGCTTGGAGTCCAGCTCCAGGTACTCTGCGGGGATCAGCCCGTGGAACTGCAGGCGGGAGTCGTTCCACTCCTGGGTCACGAAGGCGTTCACCGAGAAATCCTGGAGGGAGGAGGGTGGGAAGGTCCAGGCATTGGGAGAGAAAGGACATGAAAATGATGTTTGTTTATTCAGAACAACGTCGGCCCATTTTGAATGGGGCCGGAGCAAGTATGTAACAAATCGCAATAACGTCAATTGAAAAATAAATCTATATATTCATTCTGAAGACTGTCGTCCCAGTTTGAAGGGGCCGGAACAACACACATTGTAAAAAAACTTGTTTATAAACAATGAAAACAGAGTCGGGCCAAGAACATAACCCTAGAAAACCCCCCGCAGGATTAACAACAACAACAACACCAACAACAAACCCCCAAAACAACAAACTCAAAATAGTGCATTCATAGTTAACTCTTACACATGATCAGAATGAATCATTCATTGCCTTTCAAAGATTATAACTTCCCTCAACACGAGCACTGCAAACAACTTCCAGAAATTTACCAGATGGTCAGAACCGAAAGGTATTTAAAATCCACAAAATCAGTTATGATTTCGTCCTCAGAACTGACATTTTTTGTGCAACAAAAGGTAGATATATAGTCAGCAGTTGCATAGCTATCTTTTGGGGGTGGGGTGGGGGGGGGGGAACCCGTTCGATTATTTCCAAGACCAAGCGAATCTTCAGACCACAGTTAAAGTCCACTGTGTATTACATACATTTTGTCCAAATCTGTGGGACCCCCTGTAAATGTCGGGACTGCCTGCGTCAACCTTTTTAAAGATAGGAATTACTTGTACTTTTGCCATTTCTTTTGGATAGACCCTTGGCTAAAATAAATCAAAATGAGAGACAGACATATCGACAGAAAGAGAGAGAGAGAGACAGAGAGAGACAGAGAAGACAGAGAGAGTAGTTTACACTTACTAGCACCTTAATTACCATTTGTTGCTCGAGGTGTATAACCATGAGGTGAAGTGCACAGGCGCGTGCGCACACACACGTACACACACGCACGCACGCACACACATTCACACACACACACACACTGGGAGATGAGGTGAAGAGAGAGAGAGAGACAGAGAGAGACAGTGACAGAGACAGACAGAGACAGACAGACAGAGACAGAGACAGAGAACAGGCTGGCAATAATCAGATTCAGATCCCCATATCTGAGGACGAAGTAACACAGACAGAAGAACTCATGTGGGGGTGGAGGTGGAGGTGGAGTTTGTGGGTGGGTGGGGGGGGTGGCGTGGGTGGGGGGAGGGGAGAATATACATATTAAAAATTGTGCACAGCAAACAAGCAGCCCCACTGCTTCCAAACCACAGCACAACGAACCCAGGAGGACGAAAGGGGAAGAGGGGCGAGAGAGACATGTGGAGGGGGCATTAAACACTCCATAAAACACTCCATCATAACGAGGCAAAGCGACAGTCCTGGAGAGCATTTCTCCTTTCACGTTGGCGAATGCGAACGATCCTCGATGATTTATCTCAGTCTTGTGTGGCACGGGTAACAAGATTAACAACGCAATCGTTCAATTGCTCGTCATACGTTAATGCAGTTTTGCGCTCCTCTGTCTGGCCGCAAACCACACCAGAAATTCGATAATATTGTCCTGTCCCTTTCCATTCTCTCTTGAAACAGAACTGGTTGCGATGGAAAGGAGACGGGGTGATGGGCGGGGGGTGTAGGGTGTGTGCATGGGGTGGGGGGTGGGGGTACTGAGAGAGAGAGAGAGAGAGAGAGAGAGAGAGAGGGGGGGACAGCAACAGAAACGAATCTTCTTTGCTATCACAGTCCAGCCAACAACTGAGAGCATGGTGCTGCTGTCATTCAGACGAACAAGGGCTCATTTCGGGGGGTTGGTGGGGGTGTGGGGGGCGTGGGGGGTGTATATCAGTCGTGACACACAAAATACGCTTGAGAATTTCCATGAGTATTCATTCGTAGGACTAGGCGCGTACCGCTGATTGGTAACCCAGAACTGCCTGGCTGGGTCTGTTCCAATGGTATGGTCAAGGGGTGAGGACAATAACCACACATACCATCGCTATACATGAAGGCTTGGGTAACCCGTACCCTGTACCTATGCAGTGAACACTTTCCCCCAACTCCATAAGAGAGTTGTAAATGGTGGAGGAAGGGGGCAGAATGCTTAGGACGCTTATCTGTCAATACAGTGTCCGTGGGGATCTGGGCTAAGATCCCCGTGTCGCCCCTTCTCCCAAGCTTGACTTCAACAACCAAACGGAGCATCCTGACACGACAAACCGGTCTCGTGGGCAACGGCATGCTGCGTCTGTCCAGCCATCTGACCCTCAACACCAAGTGTCCGGCCGCCAACCTGGACACTGGCAGCAACTTGAACAATCAGGTGTGGCCGTCATCACTGGCTGGAGACGTCTGTTGGGGGTGGGGGTGAGGGTGGGGGTGGGGGTGGGGGGGGGGAGGAGGAGCATGCCCCGAGAGCTGCAGAGAGGGCACGTGCAGGTGCTCACCCACAGCACGTGCCGGGGATACTGGGGTACCGTGGTCAACCCCTTCTACCACATCTGCGTCAAGGTGATGTCGGTGTACAGTATTGTGATGTGAGACTGCATCATTTGGGTGGTGTCAAAGTCAAACTGTTGTCAGATTAGCTGAGCAATAACTGCTTTAAAAAAAACATCAAACCATCTATGAAAAAAATACAAAAACAAGCAAATAATGCTGTGATGTTTGATATCAAGTATTGCGATGGGAGAATGCTTCATTTGAGTGTTAATTTTGTGATGTTTGATGTCAAGTAATGTGATGAGAGATTGGTTCATTTGGGTGTTGTGATATTGGTGTCATGTAATGTGATGAGAGATTGGTTCATTTGGGTGTTGTGATATTGGTGTCATGTAATGTGATGAGAGATTGGTCCATTTTCGTGTTGTGACGTTGGTGTCAAATGTTATGTCATATGGGAGTTGTGGTGATGCTGTGATATTGGTGTCATGTAATGTGATGAGAGACCGGTTCATTTGGGTGTTGTGATATTGGTGTCATGTAATGTGATGAGAGACTGGTTCATTTGCGTGTTGTGACGTTGGTGTCAAGTATTGTGATGTCAGATTACATCATTTTGGAGTCGGTATATTGATTCCAAGTAATGTGATGTCAGATTGCCTCATTTGGTTGTTGTGATGTTGTTGCTGAGTTTTGTGATGCGATATTGCATCATTCGGGTCTTGTGATGTTTGGTACACATTTTGAGTGATTTTGTAGTATGTTATGCTTTTGAGTGTGTACGTGAGCTTACTGTTTGCGTTTGGACTGATGTCTGTACGGGTTTATGAATGGAAGTTGTCGTTTCGGTGGCTGAATGCACGTTTTGCACATCGATTTTTTTACATTGTGCAGTGCAGTTGCGCATAATTTGTATGGTGGGGTGAAGCATGGATTAAATTATTATCATTGTTGTTGTTGGTTTGTTATAATAATAATAATAATGATGATGATGATGATGATGATGAATATGATGATGATAATAATAATTATTATTATATATATAATACATAATAATAATAATATTATTATTATCTGTGTATATGCACACGTGTTTTCATGTACGTACATATAGATTGCTAAGGAAATCGAACTTGGTAGGCTAATTCTGATGCAGTATCTTGTCAAAGTCCGTTATGTTTGCCCACTTGGACCAGGCTGCATGTTTTACATTGGGACCGTCGTATTTGTATTTGTATTTCTTTTTATCACAACAGATTTCTCTGTGTGAAATTCGGGCTGCTCTCCCCAGAGAGAGCGCGTCGCTACACTACAGCGCCACCCATTTTTTTGTATTTTTTCCTGCATGCAGTTTTATTTGTTTTTCCTATCGATGTGGATTTTTCTACAGAATTTTGCCCGGAACAACCCTTTTGTTGCCGTGGGTTCTTTTACGTGCGCTAAGTGCATGCTGCACACGGGACCTCGGTTTATCGTCTCATCCGAATGACTAGCGTCCAGACCACCACTCAAGGTATAGTGGAGGGGGAGAAAATATCTGAGGCTGAACCGTGATTCGAACCAGCGCGCTCAGATTCTCTTGCTTCCTAGGCGGACGCGTTACCTCTAGGCCAAGCGAAGCCCTTAGATCAGAAA
>JAAQRG010008119.1:10000-17500 GCA_011634625.1 Babylonia areolata
ACAGTGACAAAGACGTATCCATGAAGTGGATAAGGGATTACCCTCGATTGTTGCCATTACTAAACCCTGGGTTGAAGCCGGCTATGGGACCAAAAAATCTCAAATCTGGTGGGGTTCAAACACTGTCCTCCTGGCAGACAGTCCACGAAGCTAACCGCTTCGCCATGGCGGCTGGTATTGACAGGGATTCTAGCTGTCTGCCTTAATGTGCTGCCCTTCCGGGGGAGGCTATAAAACAGGGGCAATAAAGGTTTGTTTCCTCCGTCTGTCAATGCAGCATTGGCTTGTCGGAAACCCCCCCACTTCCGCTGGGCGTCAATATAAAGTGGGAATGCAGTTTGTGTTGCAAGAAGGTCACGTCACAGAGAGAGTGTTAGAGAGAGAGAGAGAGACAGACAGACAGACAGACAGACAGACAGACAGACAGAGAAGGGAAGTGGGCAGATTTAAGACAGATTGTATCAACATACAGCCCATTCAAAAATATATTATTGCCCAGATAGCTTGTGTTTATTTCGTAAACCTATCTCATGCAAAATGATTCTATTCAAAATGCTAGAAAAGTGATAAACATGTTATTTTTTGTTGTTGAAGACATGAATCGATTTCGGGATATCTAATTCTAATACAATTTTCGTGGGATTTTTTTTTAGAAAAAAAATATAATACCCCTTTTTAAAGCCTTTAGAATTCACAAAATGTATATCACGAAAGAGGACTGGATAAAGTTTTCTTGTTTTCCCCAGAGACATCAGCCGGGAAACGTTTTCAACTGGCGTCAGTGAAGCACTATATATGTGATGTGAAATTAGCTGACGGAGATGAAAAAGACCAGCATACGTTGGGGAAATCTTGAAAATATGAAATTCACCAGACATAGACTGCGACCTCTGGCTTTTTTCTTGGTGGAAAAGCACGTGCGTACACACACACACACACACACACACACACACACACAAAGGGTGCGCACCTACACAAGCACATTGCAGCATACACCCACATACATACTGTCCATCACTAAAACCTTTCAGACACAATCGCGATGAAATATAAGAAAGATACAAAATGTCTTGCTGATTTACTGAAAAATAATGATCCAGATTTAGCAGCAGTTCTGTCAGTACATTGTCTCGAGGGCAATTTATTTTATTTTGTTTATATATTTTTACAATTTGCTGACCAGAGTGAATTACGACTTTGATACACTGTTTAGTTCCCAGCATTACTAACCATTGCATATCATTTTAGACTGAAGTCTTATGTGAACAGACCATAAACAAGCGAAACTATAAACCAGTAAACACACACAATTTGATTTGTCACTTTTTTCTCGGAGCTTTTGATCGCGGTTTGTTTTTTTTGTGTCCTATCTTCCAGCCTCCGTTTGTGGCACCATTCTCACGTCACTAACCCCGACTCCCCCAGCACGCAGCCACGCCCAGAGTCCTGTCATGGCAATCTCCGCCCCAACAGTCCTCAGGGTGCTATCAAATCAAGTCGCTGTAGCTGAACGGCCACCCTCAGAGGAGAACTGTTCCTGCTAGTGAGTGATTACGGACGCGTTCAATAATGCCTGCTGTGATTCAAAACATACAGGGTGCTTCTTGCTGAACCCCCGGTGACACCTATGTCACGGAGCCAGAAAAAAAACATCAGCATCATTCCGATACAAAAACCGGAGCCATTTTAACGTCTTCTCCCTGGTCGGACGCCATACAACCAGATAGACGAACGGTCCCCGTGGGAACATTGCGAAAGGATATAATTTGATACGCGAACGTATTGAACGGATCAAACAGAATCGATGACTCTTGGCCTTTTATTTCTCCTCACGCCCTCCCCCCACCCCCTCCACCTCGGGAACAATGTCAGTAAATGATCAAACCAATCGAAGAAAGCAATAAACTAATATCAACCTCGAGCCCTTGAGCAGTCTGTTGCAACACGTTCCTGTTTTGTTTTTGTTTTTCCTGAGCCAATCTGTGCTTGGTAGGTGGTGTCCCTTGGGATAATGAAGTGGATCTTTTACTGACGAACCGCTGGAAGTTTCCAGTGTTTATTTGCTGTCTTGGAAGGTTCGGTCTGGCTCTGGAATGTTTGTTTAAGCTGTTCAAGTGTTCCCCTGTAGTGTATGACACGATTAGCGACTGTGTGGTTGATTGCGTTGATGGGGTGTTTATTTTTGGTGTTTTTAGAGTTATTTCCCGTCGAGTGCAGATTTTATTTCATTTTATTTTTGTTTTTGGTGCCGTATCATCCGTGACAGCTCAGTGGCATTACTCCCACTCCGCTCATCTTGAGTACCCTGAACACAGCCGTACCCAGGTTCATCTGCAGCAGTTCCAGCGCCGGAAGTCCACAGGGAATTATCGACATATGGTCGCCAGAAGGCCACGTAAAAGAGGGGACGCTGCGCTGCTGCTGAGTCACTACAGTAATGACTGCCCTGATTCAACAAACGGAGGACACCTCCCACAGAGCACCTTACTGTCGACAATAGTGACAAAGTCAGGGATCCAGACTGAGCGTTGCTCTGCCACACTTGAACTTAAGACTGAAACAAACTGAATTTGAGTAACATTAACAGCCATTATGTCTAGAAACGAGACTGCTCTTTATGGGATCGCCATTTATGTTTACAAATCTTTGAAAAGACAAAATGTCATGAAACTTTCTACTATAGATATATTCTACTGAATGTTGTAACATTGCTGTTGTATTACGATGTTTGTTATGATACCAATACTTCCGGCAGACTCCATAAGAACGTTTGGAACAGGAGAGGCATCACCCTGGAGATGAAGCTCAAAGTATACAAGGCCATAGTTCTCACCACACTGCTCTATGGATGTGAATCATGGACGGTCTACAAACGCCACGCCAAAAAGCTGAACCACTTCCACACCACCAGCCTCAGAAAACTTCTCGGCATAAAGTGGCAAGAGAAGATCCCTGACACAGAGGTGCTCACTCGTGCAAACCTGCCCAGCATCTACACCATCTTGATGCAGGCCCAGCTGCGCTGGGCAGGCCATGTAGTTCGCATGCCAGACCACCGGCTCCCCAAGAAACTGCTGTATGGTGAACTCCAACATGGCAAGCGCTCCCATGGAGGCCAAAAGAAGCGCTTCAAAGACACTCTGAAAGCTTCTCTGAAGGCCTTCAGCATCAGCCACGACACATGGGAGCTGAATGCAATGGACAGACCAAAGTGGCGTTCAGCTGTCCACAAAGGCGCCAAATCCTGTGAGGCCAACAAAATCGCTGCGGCAGAGCAACGCAGACAGGCCAGGAAAAGCAGTGCCAGCAAGTCCCCGACAGCCGCCACCATCCCCTGTCCACACTGCATCAGAACCTTCCGGGCGCGGATTGGCCTGACCAGTCATCTGCGCACCCACAGATCCCAACCCACCCACCCCCAGGATGACTAGATGGTCCTCGTCGATCCCGACGGACGAACCACACTTCATTGTACAAGTGTCACAGCTTCCGGTTCGGGGCTTTGGCCCTTACTTTAATACAACATTTTTGTTTTCGTTTATGAACTCCCTCTCTTTCTCTCTACCTTCCTCTCTATCTCTCTATCTCTCTATCTGTCTGTCTATCTATCTATCTCTGTGTCTGTGCTTTTGTTTGAAAGACCTATGTAAAAAAATATCGATACACAAAATATAGAAAATACAGAAAAGTACAGAAAATATATAAAAAAATAGTAAGTTCTTGATAATCAAAACAATTTATACGGTTTGAGTCAGTAGAATATCCTACACAGTTTAAAAAAAAAACACACACACACACAAAACAGCCTGTGTTAAATGAAAGCCATACGAAGTTTTAAAAAAAATGCTTGAAGCTCCACATGTAAAAGGGAACACTACATGTCAATAAGAAACCCAGTACAGTGGAAAAGATGTTTGTAGTACCGATTTCCCGAAGCCCGCAAAATGCCTCATGTTACGACTGAAGTCCTATACAATTAAGAAAAGCAAGTTCGTATCAAGAGGAAGCCTTATGTAGTAAAATAGGATTGTCTGGACGATCAAGGGCCTACCCTTAATGTCTCCTGTGGGTTGACAGCTAGCTGTACGGTGGCTGAAACATCGGCTGATTTATGACACGCCGTGACCTTCACTCTGTTAACAGGATCGATGACCCATCAGCTCTAACAACACAGAAAACGTGCCCAACAAGGCACCTTGTATGAAATTGATCCCCCAAACACAGCTCTCAGCCTGGGTTCAATCCTGTTACCTTCTAACTTTCAATTTTCAATTCCGATCGCCAAAGAAAAACATGAACTGTGCAATCGATGGCTGCATCTTTCCATCCTTCTCTTCTGCTTCTTCTGCACTGACTACAAATTTGTACCCGTATTTGGTCGCAACTCTAACATTCGACTCTATTTCAGGTGCTGTCCCTCAGTATCTGAAAGAAGTCATTCTTCATTTTCCCATTCAACTCCATCCGTCTGGAACCGTTTACCTCAAGATCTTTGCCACTCACCTCAATGTATCAAATAGATCTTTTTGAAAAATCCTATGGATAGACCTACAAGATCTTTGCCACTCACCTCAATGTATCAAATAGATATTTTTGAAAAAATCCTACGGATAGACCTACCATATTAAAAAAAAAAGACATTCAGCTATAAGCCATGCAAACTCTCTCTGTCTCTGTGTGTGTGTGTGTGTGTGTGTGTGTGTGTGTGTGTGTGTGTGTGTGTGTGTGTGTGTGTGTTCGGCTTTATTTACTAAATATCTGCATATGGTGATTTTGAGAAAGAACAGAAATAGGGGTAAAAGTGTGTGGGTTATTAGATTGCTGGTGTGTGTGTGTGTGTGTGTGTGTGTGTGTGTGTGTGTGTGTGTGTGTGTGTGCGCGCGCGTGTGTGTGAGTGTGTACGTGCGTGCGTGCGTGTGTGTAAACAAACAATGTAATCTGTAGTCTTTGAATATGTTTCATGTTTTCGTGTACTAAATCATCATATTTCGTCCTTTTGTAAGTAATGATACGTGTATTATTTTATTTTTTTTTTATTGTAGAGCGCATTGAGTTCCACCTCCTAGTGAGGAAAGCGCTCAGCAAATATCTGCTATGATGCTGATGCTGCTACTGATTATTATTAGCATCATTATGTCAAACAGACTGACAGATATGCACATAAAGAGACACAGCGAATTGCTCACTACCTCTCTTTACATGAGGAGTGTGTAGAAAGGTGTGACTGGAAGTTTCGGGTGGAAGGAGCTGTGGGGAGAATACTGTGTCACTGATCAAAATCTACAGCTCTCTTGCCCGTCTTGCTCTGTGGCCATCAACCTGCCACTGGAAATGGTACCGTGGACCGGGGGGAATCACACTGCCCCTAAAAGGCACCGCACAAGCTCCTGTTTCCGGCTACCTGCCAGAACTTACCGCTCAGCACATACAATAGATCTTTATTAATCCACTCTGGGAAATCGGATGTGTGGACAAAAGGCTCGTGCGAAATATTCCCCATTCTCTCAAGACCGTGTGTCGATCACAGCAGAGCTTATAATTATGGAGTGGTGCACAGCAGCTGGTGATTCACCACCGAGGAATTCCTTTCAGTTAATCTTGTTTGGTCATGAACAGGCAGAACCCGCCCCCCCCCCCCCCAAGGTCACTGTTTGGCCGACTACGATGACCATACTAGAACTGTGAAACGCATGAACGCATCTGTACGTAGATAACGTGCATCTTAAGTCGCTGTGACGACGTTAAATGTTATTGCTTTTAGAGATCATAAAGCCTGCATCCCACCCCCTCCCGCTGGCAGAAACGGCATAACCTCCACCAAAAGGGACGTTTTGTGCTTTTCCTAATAATAGCAAGCGACAAACGCAGTAGTGCTTTTCCCCTTTCATCTTAAAAAAATTACTGACATAATTATTGAAAGCAAACAGGAAATTCACTTGTCTGCGCGTCCTGTTCTCACTTGCCCCCCCCCCCAACCCCCAACTGCTTAGTTTTTTTGGGGGGATCCCCCACACCAACAGGTAACAATCGGGCCCCGACACCTTTCACACAGGGCCAGGGAACGTGTATCTGTAAGGTGCAGAGGTGTCTTTTCATTGAAACCCAGCCGTAATTCTATCCTGTGGACCGCCCCCCGCCCCCCAACAACTTTGGCTCCAAAGAAGAAACGACATGAGCGATCAGCACGTGCACTTGTGTCAGATAAGGAGGGAAAAACCGCCCATGCTCCACACACAGCCAAACCAAACATGTCCTTTGTGTGGTCGTCACGTAGGCAGTGCATTCTGAAAGGAAGGTAAATATGTGCACGTGAACAGTTTGTCGACAGCCCACTGTGACACGTTGGAAACCCTGCATCGTGATTCTCGGTCGGTAGGATCATCGTTATCATGTTGTCGTCATCATCATCGTTCTCCTTACCGTCATCACTGTTGCTGAAGTCGTTGTTATCATCATCGCGGCCATCACCTTTTCATCATTATTTTTATTATTATCAGTATCATTATTGTTGTTGTTGTTATTGTAATAATAATAACAATAATAATAATAATAATAACAATAAATTGTTGTCGTCATCATCATCATCATTACTGTCATTCTCATTTTTACTGTCATCATCATCGAAGTTGTCGTCGTCGTCGTCATTTCTGTTGTTATGAAGGGCATCGTGACTCACCATTGTCTGTTCGTTGATGGAGTCGATGCTGTTGATGTACAGCGCCACAGCCACGTTGGTGTGCTGCCCTGAAAATCAGTCATCATCGTTATCACCACCATCAGCATCCTCATCACCACCACAACCACCATCTGCATCATTGTCATCATCATAACCACCATCTGCATCATCATCGTCATCACATCCACCATATGCATCATCACCGTCACCACCACCATCTGCATCATCGTCATCATCACAACCACCATCTGCATCATCACCGTCACCACCACCATCTGCATCATCGTCATCATCACAACCACCATCTGCATCATTATTGTCATCACAACCACCATCTGTATCATCACCGTCACCACCACCATCTGCATCATCATCGTCATCATCACAACCACCATCTGCATCATCATCGTCATCACAACCACCATCTGTATTATCGTCATGATCACCACCATCTGGATCATCGTCAGTATCACAACCACCATCTGCATCCTCGTCATCATTACAACTACCATCTGCATCCTCGTCATCATTACAACTACCATCTGCATCCTCGTCATGATCACCACCATCTGGATCATCGTCAGTATCACAACCACCATCCGCATCATCGTCATCGTCACAACTACCATCTGCATCCTCGTCATCATTACAACTACCATCTGCATCCTCGTCATGATCACCACCATCTGGATCATCGTCATCGTCACAACCACCGTCCGCATCATCGTCATCATCACAACCACCAACATAGCTATCATCCTCATAATTACAACCGCCACCATAGCCATATATAATCGTAATCACAACATCAACATGACCATCAT
>JAAQRG010008122.1:0-20948 GCA_011634625.1 Babylonia areolata
TCTGAGGCCAGGAGTTTGGGTTCCTGGGACTTGGTCATGCCCTGGACTGGCTGAGGGCCTCCTGCAGAGCTCATGGGCTGCATCACGTCCCCAAAGGCATCAAACCCTGCCACCACAACCACCTCCATTTAGCCCACTGATCGCAAAATCTCCACTCAGTCTCTCCACCTCCAAAGGTTGCCTGTCACCTTACATAAGCATTCACCATCACCATCTCCACCCCTAATATATCCAGTACAATAGTAATTACCACATCAGTCCCTTTCTCTCTCTCTCTCTCTCCACCTCCCCAAACCTTGCATGTGAAGAAGTTCATTTAATGAACAAGCTTTTTAACCCTACTATACATCACTCTTCTCGGACACAAATCTGAAGATTAGGACCCAACTGTTAAATCTCTCCCCTGCCAACCAATGTGAACAGTTCTTTTTTTCACAATCAGAACAATTATGACATTATCAGCGAGAAAGCCAAACCACTCTCTCTCATAAATATCTATGTTAACTCTTGAGGAACCCACAAACACAGACAGAGGGGGAGGCATGATAGAAGGGGTGTTGGGGTGGGGGGCTGGGGGGGGGGGGGAGGAGAAACCACAATAAGTAAGAGACAAATGAAGTAATTTTATATTTCAATACAGTATAAAAGAAATACAAAAGTCTAGTCAGTTTTCCTACACCTCTCTATATAAAGACACTAGCTACTGTGGTCTAGATCAAATGATATTCAACATATTACTGACCACTAACATAAATGCATAATAAGAGAAACCAACAAAACTGTAAAACCAGCAGCAAAGGGTGATAAGAGAATTAACCACAGTTGCTCCTAAAACTTTCAAAGACTGGAATTTTACCAGTCTGCAAGAACTATGCCTGGAAAGGGTGAAAGGTTATAAAACATACCACATAAGCAAAGTCAAGTCTCAAGATTCGACTTGTAATGTGATGTACTTTGTACTTCGCAGTTTTCTGGCTCAACTGCTTACATTAAGTTACAAACACAGTTGCTGCAGTCTGGCTCACTCTGAACTGTATGACAATTAATCCAATACATAACAACCACTATGATCTCACCTATTCTCTGCCACAGATTAACAACAACAACTGACATGTGGTTGCCAACCACCCACCCCATGTAACATGCTCAACATTTATCCTCTTTAATGCTACAGCCAGTTTCACTCCACACAACCATGTCCACTCTTTTCAATACACCATCTATGCTCACAGCATACACCACAATACACTTTCCACGTTATATCATTTATTCTTTGTGCACATACCACACTTTCTACTTTTCACAACACAGACATCTTCACTATGTGCTGCACAAAACTACACTTTAAACCACACAACACCAATAATAATTTTCACTCAGTACCACTACACATTTACTCTACAGTGCACACACATGATATAACACCCAGGCAGTGGTGTCTCACTCATACTGAAGGTATCACACAGGTATATACTGCACAGTCACTGCACAGAATGGTAGGACACCAAGCAGTAAACTCCTGGTGACCAAGCTGTCAAACAATGGCTGAACATTACCACCCTCACCACCACACACACACACAACACACAGGATGGGAGCTCCTTGCACAATCTGGGGCACAGTGCTGAAAGTAACAGTGGAATACCTGCATCAAGTCAAAGGAAAACATATTGCCCTTGGCACCATACATATACATACATACATACACCACACAAACCTGGGACAAATCAGCGGCACAAACTTTGGGTCTGGTGCTGAAATACATGGTCTGACATAAATGTTATCATTTGAGACACTAACATAGAAAGCAAAAATGGGCATCAAACTCCCTATCACTTCAGAAATGGGTGGTCTTTTGAAACGGTTCCACAGGTCCACGTAGTTTGTTGTGTAGAGTAGTGGGCATCAGACAGTCAACCCCCATACACCCACCCCACCCCCTAGGCCTCTGAGGCATCTGCAGTCCTGGAAAATAGGTTCAGTGGTCTGGTCTGCTTCTTCACACGGGCACAAAGGGATGGAGAAAAGCATTCCTTGTACCCTACATTTGCTGAGATTTTTCTTGCTGACATCAGAAAGCTTGAGGATGACAACCAAACCTACAACTACACCATCAACTTTTGGTCCATTTCCACAAGGCTCTGCCAAGGACCACAGAGCTACAACACTAACTTATGGTCTATTTCCACAGAGCTCTGACAAGGACCATAGAGCTACAGCACTAACTTGTGGTCTATTTCCACAGTGCTCTGACAAGGACCATAGAGCTACACCACTAACTTACGGTCTATTTCCACAAAGCTCTGCAAAGGACCATAGAGATACACCACTAACTTATGGTCTATTTTCATAGAGCTCTGCCAAGGACCATAGAGCTACACGACTAACTTATGGTCTATTTCCAGAAAGCTGTGCAAAGGACCAAAAAGCTACAACACCAACATGCAGTCCACTGCATGGGGCTCTGTCAGAATCTGACAAACCACACCATGACAACATCAACAACATATACAGTCCACTTGCCCCTGGAATCTTTGTCAAAAACACCACACAGCCACACTACACCAACATGCTGTGCACTGCACAGAACTCCACCACCAACTGCCACGCCTCAACACACACAGAGTCCACTGCACAGACAGCTCTGTCATGGGCCACAGGGCAAACAACACAGACATGCAGTGCGCTGCACAAGGACCGTGCCACAGCCCTCTCAGTCAGCATGGCAGTGCAAGTCAGGCAAGCACATGGGGAGCGAGGCATCATGCCACACACAGGGGACAGGATACCTGATTCAGGCACAGTAGGAGAGGGACTCCTGGACAGGTGGCGCGCTGACAGACCCAAGGAGAAAGCAGCGGCCCGTCCCACACACAGCCAGCAAGCAGCAGGCACACACACACACACACACACACAAACATACATGCATACTGTCATGTAGGGTTCAATCCTTTCAAATCCAGTCATTCCGTAACATGTCAATGATGCACACTACGATTCACAGCCACTCTTGGCCATTCCGTATCATATTCAACACACCAATGGCAGCGAAAGAAGGGCTCAGAGATTAGTCACACAAACACTCAAGACTCAACCAATCTCTAAGAACACCCCACACCATTTAAAAAATATATAAAAAAAAAACGAAAAAAAAGAGAAAAAAGAGAGACACATGCACACACATACAGAGACAGAGAGAGAGAGAGAGAGATACAGAGCAATGATTTCAGAGATCTGAACAGAGCACAAGAACACAGACAACTCTGCAATCAAATTATGACATCAGCAGTTTACATCACTCTGATACAGAAAAACAGCACCATACAAAGGCTGTAACTGAAAAAAAAGATTCCCTTGATGAATGTTTTCTTTAATTTGTTTAAAGCAGTAAATACAGTCATGCAGAACAACTGGGTATGAAGGTGGACAGGTAGGTATGTGATCAAGTGGAACAAAATACATGTTCAAATGGCTGGGAAAAAACAACTCATTTTGGGGGTAATTTGAAAGCAAATGACTGACAATCCACCAATTAAAAGAACTAATAAAAAAAATTTTTTTTAAAGTCCTGAATACCCAAATTTGAATAAGAGGTAGGGGGAGGGTTGAGGCGAAGGGGGGCAGATACAAACATAGACATATGACAAATATATATACTTTTTTTTTTCAAAATGACTGAAACTGAAAAAGTATTATGGGGTAGGGTTCACAAGAAATACTGAACATACACTCTCTGTAAAATGGGAGGAGTTGGGTTTAAAACAGAAACAAATCAGTTGCCCAATAGAATCACACTGACCTATACTACTCGACACACACACAAAGAAAAAAAGATGGGAGAGGAGAAAAAATAAATGACAGGTAACTAACCAACACATACACACTTACCCGGACTACCTGAAAAAAAAAAGGTGGGGGAGGTGGGGAGGGAAAAATCAAATACTTGGTAAGAAATCAGTTAACACACTGATCCTGATGACTTCCGAATTGGGAATGGACAATGGAACAGCAGGAAAAGGGGTGGGGGGGGTGGAAAGACCAGAGGAAGGATGGAACAGGACAGGGGTAACAAGACACCCGACCACTAATAAACATCAGAGTGGAATGTGGAATGGGAGGGGGTATGGAGGGGACATCAGGGAACAAACAAAAGGGGTGGCAACTGTGGGGGGAACTGGACTGACCTGGACTACCTTGACTGGGCAGGTCTCCAAGGCCTGCACACACACCCACCCCTCTGTACATGCCTTCTCTCACCCGTCACCTCTTCCACTCTCCTTCCTCTCTGAAACTGCCTCGCCTGTCAGGTCTACTACAGTCCCACCTGCCTTCCACCAACATTATTTCTCAACTGTGAGGTCTGCCCTTTTACCACAATCTCACCCATTCTCGTTATTTGAGACCCTTAGTTATCACTCAAAAGTGATGTCTATCCTCCAACCACTGACTCAGGCATTCTCATTGTCATTAGAGACCCTTATTTATCACTCAAAAGTGATGTCTATCCTCTACCACAGACGCAGGCAATCTCATTGTCATTAGAGACCCTTAGTTATCACTCAACTGAGGTCTACCCTCTTACCACCAACTCACGCATTCTCATAGTCATTAGAGACCCTTAGTTATCACTAAACTGTGAGGTCTACCCTCTTATCACCAACTCAAGCATTCACATTGCCATTAGAGACCCTTAGCTGTCACTCAGCTGTGAGGTCTTCCCTCATACCACCAACTCACACATTCTCACAGTCAAAACACCCTTAGTTTATCACTCAACTGTGAGGTCTACCCTCTTACCACCAACTCGCGCAGTCTCACAGTCATTAGAGACCCTTAGTTATCACTCAACTGTGAGGTCTACCCTCTTACCACCAACTCGCGCAGTCTCACAGTCATTAGAGACCCTTAGTTATCACTCAACTGTGAGGTTTACCCTCTTACCACCAACTCACTCATTCTCACAGTCATTAGAGACCCTTAGTTATCACTAAATTACTATTCGTGACCACCACTGAAACCCTTAGTTATCACTGAATTGCAATGTCCCCACGTCACCACCACCTGCTCTTCCATTCAGCCACTATCAGTCATCACATTCACACTGCTGCAACTGCTGGACCACTGTCACTCCAGCCAACAGTAAATACAATCGCTTCTCCATTCACAGCCAGACATCACCTCTACACATTCAGCACCGAGTCACTCTTTGTTCGTCTACAGTAAGCCAGCAGATGAGGTTCTTAAGGAGCAACTCCTTGTGTGTCCACAGCACATGTTAAAAAAGGGGGAAGGTTGCAGAATGGTTAAGATGCTTGTTTGCCGTTAGGTGTGAGGGTTTGGGTTTGAATCCCTCTCTCGCACTTTCTCTTAAGTTTGACTGGAAAATCAAACTGAGCGTCTAGTCGTTCAGAGGAGACAATAAACTGAGGTCCTGTGTGCAGCAAGCACTTGGTGCACCAAAAATAACCCATGACAACAAGAGTGTTGTCCTCTGGCAAAATTCTGTGGAAGAAATCCACTCTGATAGGTACACACATATATATGCATGTACTCAAGGCCTGAATAAACATGCTGGGTTATGCTGCTGGTCAGGCATCTGCCTAGCAGATGTAGTGTAGTGGATATGGATCTGTCCAAATGCAACAACACTACCCTGAGAAACTGAAACTGATTGTCATGTTACCATAGTCATCCACAACAGATGTTAAGGGAGTTGTTCTTTTTATACCTATATTTGAGGGAGTCACTCTGTCTAACCACTGTTTGTCAACCAGTATTCACTCACTCTCCAACACCTTCAACCTTTTCGTATGCACTGTAACATCAATACTTTCTACCACCACTTATACTTTCAGGTACCTGTTCATCAATATCATGTTTACAATCAGAGTGATAATGACATTCAATTTCCTATTTTTCAGTTTACAGACTCTTATAAAAGTTTGGTGTCCTTTTATGGTACAAAAAAGATAAAAGAATTGTCCTTTTATGACACAACTTAAAAAAAAAAAGAAAGAAAGAAAGAAAAAGAACATGGAGACATAGCTCTCTCTCTCATTCACATAATCTCACACATATACATATAATGAAGTGTCATAATAACCAGTTAGCAAGAAAGAATGACATGATGATAAGTGCATTTTTCATGCTGGCTAAACACAACTTAACATTAATCCACACTGAATTAACATGACACAACACTAATCACTGTGAGCCACAAAACAGAAAAGAAGGTTGACGGACTTTACCAACTGCATGCCACACTACTGACTAACAAACAACAACAGGTCACATGCACAGTGCAAGTCACACCAATATTCATCAAAAGAATTATTGGTGATCTATATCTACTTTTAAAGAAGAAAACCAATGAAAGCACAGAGGAGAAAAATGAAAGATGTCAGTATGTGTATCACTACCACGAGGGAATGGGAATGTCAAACGGTGATACTGCTCACACTGGTCCACACCCACACTGAGCATCACAGGACCACGACTACTGAACACAAAATGTGACTTCTCAACTTCACACGTAACTACACATCTCCTTGCCTGTAATCTCCAAGTGTGGACAGATGCCTCAAAGCACATGCAACTCAACATCAGAGGGGACACAGCTAAACGTATCCAACACTGTTCAGCACCAGATGTATTTATATATTATATATCTCTATATCTATATATATATTTTTTAATTAAGTAGTTTTCATTCATTTATTTTTTTAATATAAAGTTCTCATCAAGCGTGTTCACCATCACCACCACAAACTTACAGCTAAACACTACAGACTGCTCAGCAATGAGTGCTCAAAACAAGGCGGAGGGAAATCAACAAATCTGAAGAGAAAAACCAAAGCAGGCACAGCCACTGACAGGACCACTACAATGAAACCTGTGCACACATTTCCCACTGCAACATGGCAGAGTGTTGAGGCAACACAGCCAACACAGCCCCCACAAAGCAGCTGCTGATGACTGTCCCTATTCACACCAATCCAATACCAAAACAAGGAAGCATGTCTACCTCAGCTTTCTGTATCTACCTGAATCCATAAAATGGGGATGACAAGGAACATATGTTTTCATCTACCTCCACTCAACAAAAATGTGGAAACAAAAAACACATAGTTCCAAATCTACCTCTACTCACAAAAAAATATTATCACAGATAAGGAAGTCTGCATCAACATCCACTGTACAGCGTGGTGACAAAAACCATGTCTAGATCTATATCATCCATATGTAAGAGTGACAGCGAAACATCTCTAGATCTATCTCAATCCATGCACATACTGTGTGAATGGCTAGAGGTGTGACCTTGGGAGGAGATACCTATAAATATTACAACCACTCTACCACCCCAATCCCATCTTCTTGTGATTTACTGACTTTTTCCTTTAGCAAAATACTGAAAACCCTTTTTGTTCAGTCTTTTCCACAACATGAACTTGATTATTCAATTTGATCTCCCCATCTTTCACATCATCATTCCAATGTTTATTCTTCAGTACTGTATATAATAACTGTTGATAAACAAAATACTACCCCTAGTCCTGTCTACATTCAGCAGTTACATCTCACCACAAGACAGCCGCCAGCACTTCCCTCTGTTCTCTTCTCCCTCTGATCCTGATCTGTGAACAATTGTATCAGAATGATTTCTGACCTTCACATATGACCAATTCTCTCTCCTCTCTTCAGCCTAACCTGACAACAACCGGACTTTCAAAGTGACCCTCCAATGTTGGTTGATCTGCCAGTCTCTCTTCCCACCCTGTCCTCTCTGTCCTGTAGGCTTGATCATCTCAAATCCGCACACCTTCAGTTCTCTGTCCTATGGCTCTAAACAACACTGCCACACCTACCATCCTCTACGTCCCTCAGGCTTAGTCATCATCCCACAAAAGAACTGCCACACCCACACAACGACATCTATTCCCAGCGGGGTAACACTGACTGACACTCGTGTTCATCAGACTAACAAAAAAAGCCACACCCCTCCCCCCCACACACCACTGTACCTGATCCTGTAGGACTGGCACTCAGCCCCATGGCTCCTGGCCCCATCCCTAACTGGCCAAACGGGCCCGCCCCTGTGCCAAGCCCTGCCCCCATGGTTGCTGGAGCCCCCATGCCTGCCCCCATTGGGCTGGAGGACAAGCCCCCTGCCATAGGGCTGGAGGAAAGGCCCCCCGCCATAGGGCTGGAGGACAGGCCGCCCCCCATGGGGCTGGAAGAGAGGGTACCCGCCATGGGGCTTGACGACAGCCCTCCTCCCACCACCATCCCTCCTCCAAAGGCCCCAGGGATGGCCATGGGCTGGGAAGGGGAGTGGAGGGGGGAGGGGCACGTGGCCTGACCCTGGGCGCCCAGAAAGAGGTCAGAGGACAGGGCGGCAGGGGGCTGGGCAGGGGGGGCATCCTGGCTGAGGGCAGAGCTTCGCTTGGGGGTACTGGGGTCCAGGGGGTCCAGGGGAGAGCCCAGGTCCAGTGCTGAGGTCGCCCGTGGTCGTCCCACACAGCAAGACACACACATCAAGCCGGCAGCAAAAAAGTAAAGACAGGCAAGCCATCATCGTTAGTAACTTTTATAACAGTTTACCACATGGGGGGAAAAGATTTTTTTCATGTAACAACCTGTGCCTGTAATTTAACACTTCCCAGTACCAGCAGCTGATGCTGTGAAGATAGTGGTCGTAATAACAGCCATTACTACACTTGCAACAGCAGCTGCAGAAACATTACAGACCACAAACTGTTTAAAAGAGCCACAACAAGAACATACCCTTCGTAACATTCCACAGACACTACACCTCCTCCAACAGTGAAATCACAGACGTTTTCCTTTCTGGGTAACTAAGCCAGACAAGCGCTGATAATGGAGGGGGTTTAGGAAGACGAGATACAGGCTGAAATGGAAAAAACGTTCTCTTCTTGTAACAGCCACAGTCAGTGAATGTCCTCAGTATGTGTTGTTGTTTTTTTAGTGCGTTTGTCATCACAACTACCATATCAGTGACCTATCCTGAAAATACCAACAGATATTGTAAACACTGACAGATACAGGCAGATTTAAACAAGCAGCATATACAGTTCATTTCTTACAGCACTGGCAAGTTGGGTTTTTGTTGCTGTTGTTGTTTTGATATACAGCCGTATGACAGGTTTTGACAAGTCTGATTTCCTGGCCATACACCAACAGACTGAAATATGTTCACAGATATGCATAATGACACTTTATTACATTACCTGCAGTATATATATATATATGATACATTGTTCCAATGGCACATGTTGAGATATCTGCCATACATAACATGTACAATGACATATTACATACTGACTGACTTTGACAACAGCAATACATATGGGGATCCTTATGGCACATACAAATTTGGATTTTCCAAAGCACTTCACAGCAATATGATCTGATCTTTTATGATGCCATCAAAGGTGCAAAATGTTGACTCAAGAGGAACTTAATATCCCCCATTTCACTCCTCAAAGTCCCTGCCACCTAATAAAACTAGTCAACCTTCTTGTAACAAATTAAACCACATGCAGAAGAAAAGTCATCAAAACATATATTTAAGGCTAAAATACTGAAGACACATCCATAAAAAGAAACATAACAGATCAATAGATTGCAAGAAATAAAAGAGCAGTCGGAAAGGCTGAAAATACAAGCACAGTGGTACACTGGTCAAAGACTGCAGGTTAAAAAAAAAAAAAACTTGGGCTGTAATGGAGCACAGATCAAAGGCTTCAGGTATGCATGAGCACAATGGTACACAAATTACATGTTGCAGGTAAAAAAACACACTAGAGCAATGGTACACATCAAAGGTTGCAGGTAAGATAACACATGAGCACAATGGTTTGCAGGTCAAAGGCTGCAAGTAAAATAACACATGAGAGCAATAGTATACACAAAGAATTCAGGTATTCATCAGCGCAATGGTATATACATCAAAGGCTTCAGGTACACATGAGCACAATGGTACACAGATTAAAGGCTGTTGGTAAGAGGAACACGAGAGCAATGGTACACATATCAAAGGCTGCAGGTGAAATAACACACGATGATTTACAGGTCAAAGGCTGCAAGTAAACTGTAACACATCAAAGGTTACAGGTGAAAGGAAAAACATTAAGCTCAATTATACAGAGCAAATAATACTGTTAAAAAACAAAAGCACAGTAATACACAGAACAAAAGCAGCAGGTACATGTCTAACCAGTACCACACTTGAGATAAACTGGGTTGGCAAACCGATAATCATGTACTCTAGCTGGTAAACATCAAGTACATTCAAGATTACCACTAAGTCAATAAAGAAAGGCAAAATTTTGAAAAAATATATATACATAACAGTCAAGAGCTAGAGTCAATGTCAAAAGAGAGCCAAATTTATTAAAAATTATGTACTTAACAGTCAAGAGCTGGTCTGAAGGTGACTATAGGCTGTATCAACACTCTGCTGGAGAAAACAGAAAGATGAGCAGTGAAGACATGCAGCTGTACACTGTGAAAATGGAGTGTTCTGTGGGGATGTCAGTAAGCTGTTGCAGTCCTGTACAAACATGGACTTTTACCCTTGCCAATGTTTACTGTTCATACTGTGCTGACACATACACAGACAATTACACACAAATTTCAAAGCATACTTTTTTTTTTCTTTTGCTCACTTTCAAACACATGTTTTTGTTGTTCTTGTTGTTGTTAAACAGCAAGTTGTGCTGCAGAGAAAAATGAATGCTTCCAACAATTCATTGAACAAAACAGTCCACATCCACCAACATTTCATGGTTTTAATATCCAGACAAGTTTTAAGCTTCTCTCATCCCACCCCACCTCCATTCTGTTACTGCATGTAAGGGTTGGTTTGTTGTTTCTCTGACCATTCTGCGACTTCACGCAACATGGGAGCATGCTTTTTCTTCCTTTTTTCCCCTGTTCTTCTCCAGCAGGTGTTTAAAAAAACATTAAAAAAAACAACTTAGGAACTAGTCCTAACAATGAACTCTACCACCAAGGTGACTTCAGAAGACCATGTGAATCAGCTAACATAAAAAAGTATATTTCCAAAAAAGAAATGAAAGAAAAATAGTGTGAATACATCAGTGTATGTGGCTACTGGAACAGGGCACCCTTCACATAGCTGTTCAATGTGCATTCTGATCAATGAAAGAACAGTCCACCTGACAACAGCAGTATGCTGACATGTCACTGATCACTGCTTCCCTGTCTGCTTTAGTCAAGTACAGGACCCTCCACAGAGATCATGAAGTATCCTGACATCCAACTGTCAGTTACTTTTCCACAGGTACTTCGGTCAGGACTTTGCACAAGAGAATAAGCACACAGGCACCTATCTCTTCCCTATTTTATTCAAAATATCCTACACAGACACCTGTCACTGCCCCATTTTACCCGAAATATCCTTCACAGGCAAACTGTTTCTTCCCCATTTTGCCTAAAATATCTGAAACAGGCACCTGTCTTCCCCAGTTTACCCCAAATATCCTACACACACACCTGTCTCTTCCCAATTTTACCCCAAATATTCTATACAGGCACCTGTCTATTCCTTGTTTTACTCCAAATATCCTACACAGGCACCTGTCTCTTCCCCTTTTAACCCTGAATATCCTACACAAATACCTGTCTCTTCCCTATTTGACCCAAAATATCCCACACAGATACCTCTCTTTTTCCAAATTTACCCAAAATATCCTACACAGCCACCTGCCTCTTCCCCTTTTTACCCAAAATATCCTACACAGACACCTATCTCTTCCCCCAATCTACCCAAAATATCCTATGCAGGCACCTGTCTCTCCCCCATTTTACTCAAAATATCCTACATGGGCACCTTTCTCTTCCTTGTTTTACCCAAAATATCCGACACAGGCACCTGTCTCTTCCCCATTTTACCCAAAACATCCTATGCAGACACCTGTCTCTTCTCCATTTTAACCAAAATATTGTGTTCAGTACACAGTCCACATAAAACACATCTGTACACACACACACACACACACACACACACACACACACTATCCCCAAGCCACAAGCTCACCACAAAGCACAAGCTTCATGGAACACATCAGCACACAGAAAAACTAACACCCCCAACCTGTGCTCAATTAAGCCCCCACAGAGCACGTCACTGTGCTGAAGGACAAAGCATGTACCCAGCCAGGTGCTTGGTACGGAACACAGTCTCAGCATTAACATGTCAGAATAGTGGATCATTACCTACTTTCTTGCATACTAATGCCTCCTCTATCACTGGACAAAGATGAGCAGTGCCAATAACTGGTTGATTTTCACTGATCTTAAGGCTACAACAGTACTGAGTAATTTACATTCTGAAAAAGGGCATCTGTTTTATAAAACAAATCTCAAGCAATCCACTGTTTAAACAAAAAGAATGGAGACTGGTAACAGAAGCAAAGTATAAGTAAAAAAGAAAGTGGGAGGGGGGGTAAGAGATCACAGTTATGCTAAGTACCAGAAAAGAAGAGACACAGTGTCCCATCAAGTGAAAATACATGCGTATCAGAGTTGTATTCCATTAGAGAAAAGGATGGTCACCTGATGTTTACCTGAGGGTCAAAATACTAATGCAGGAAGTTAAGAAAAACAGAATACAAAAGATATATATGGTTACGTCTATCCCAATTTTGGCAAACAAAACTGATTATGTATTTGAAAATTAATGTTGAAAAAATGTATTTACAAATAAAAAGGTGACCAGAAGTAGGTGGAGGAATCTTATTATTATTATTTTTTTTTAATGATATGAAACTGAATTAAATAGACATGAAATGTGTTAAGTATCTTAAAAAAAAATTTCTAATTAGGTGGAGTTACCAAAAATAAAATAAGCAATAAAAATATATGTCAAGCATCAGAAGAACACTTTCACCAGAAACCCATGAAAACAAGGTCAACAGCCAGAGGAAGAAAGAGCTGAAGCAAAACAGGACAAAGAAAAACAAAAGGTAGAAAGAAAAATAAAGGCAGGTAAATGGCAGGTGAGTAAAACGATAATAAATGAAAAATACCTGGGGGAGCGTTGCTAACGGGGGCGAGGGTTACTGTCGGAAAGGCTACCCCTGCTTAGAGGAAAACAGGACAACCCAGCAAACAACATGAAAAACACTGGTCATGCAAAACGGCACAATACTGGCTGCACAGCACAGATACCACCTGCCATGCACACATCCTTCCTCATCATGTCCACACCTCTACACCCCACATGCAGCACACACACACACACACAGCAACATGCACACACAAAAACACATACACACATGCATGCACTTATCATGTGAGCTCTCACATGAACAGCAACTGCCAATGTCAGGAGGTGCATGCCAAACAACAGAGAGAAGCGATGGGGGGGAAAGATAAAACAAACTGGCAAACAATGCTGCACTGAATCAAAACCATTTGACTGCTGACAGAAAGTTGACAAAGTAAAAAGAACTCCAAGCAAAAAATAAGAAACTGAAGTAAACAACACCAACTGAAGAGAGCCATTAAACAAGAAAATAATAAAGGAAGAAATTAACAAATACACTGAAAGTATAATACATCATCAAGCCAAACTCTTTGTTTGTATTTCCAAGTGTCTTTTTATTTTATGCTTTCACAAACAGTAATACGCATAGTAAGTAACTCGCACACAGAGAAACACACACACACACTGTCCTCCACCACTGGACCTGCAGAAATGACTACAAACAGTTTTGTGAGACAATTTGACCTTGACAGAAGAACCCGGTTCCTCCAAAAACTGCACTCACACAGGCAAAAAGCCAGTTGGGTGGACAACAATACAATATTTACACTGTACAAAAGAAACCACCTGCAGAAACAAAAACCCCAGATCATTACAAAATCACTCTTCACGTTGTTCGTTTCACACCATCAGGTGTGCATAACACCACCAATGTTCATGACAGAACAGTTCAGAAAGGTGAAGAATAAGCAGACAGAAGGGCAACAATGTCTGCCTGGCTGAGACAGGTAAAGCAAGCACCTGTAACAGTGGAGGAGGCTGTACTGATAACCCTACCTGGAGAAGGTGAGGATGAAGTCTGGAATGCCCGTGCAAAATCAGCATCAGAAGAGAAGCCACTGGCTGGGGCTGCAACACCAAATCACACACACCACCTCCAGACACTGGCCCAAAAAGACAGAACACAAAAACATCACCACTATCCAAGATATAACTATTAGGGGTGACTAATGGGGCAGAAAGACAACATGCAGAAGATCACCACCAAAACGACTCTAAAACACATCAATGTCTTGCAGTTGCAGTCATGTATGTGTGTGTATTAGAGTGGGATGGGAGTCTAAAGAGGAATGCAAAACCACCACCACAACCCTAGAACTTGTTTGATATCAAAGGACAGTTAATGACTGCATCACCTTATTTTCAAACCTTGTGTCTTGTCTCCTCAGTTCTTACAGTCACACTATTCCCTGGTTTTGTCCATGTGGTAAGGGATTACTCACAACTACTAACTTCTGGTTCTATTAACTCTCCCCCCCCCACCCCCCTGACATCCAGCCCCTTATCCCAACCCTACCCTTGAAAAAGAGGCCCCCCGCCCCCACACCCCCCCAATCCCAACCTTCCTCACCGGCAGCAAAGCCATTGGTCTGTGGTGGCTGGAAAGGGGGGGCCCCGAAAGGGTTGTTGGAAGCAGGCGGTGGCTGGGTGTTGTACGCTGTGGCCATGGCGGCCTGCACGGTGTCCCCGAAAGGGTTGCTGTTCAGACCCAACAGGTCATCGCTGGGCTTGGCCGAGGGGGCTGAGGCAGCAGGGGGGACGGTGGGGGGCGAGGGCTGGGAGGCAAAGGGGTTGCTGGAGGCCGTGGTAGCAGCGGCTGATGTGGTGGTGGTGGTGGTGGCGGGCGTCAGCTCTTTCAGTCGCTGCTCCTGAAAAGGCACCCACAGGAGGCTCGACATCCTTGTATATAAAGCTTTAGGCGCCCTGACTAAAATACCCAAACTTCATGAACCCTGATTTAAATACCCTATCATGAATACCCAAACTTCATAAACATGGATCTAAACATCATGAATACCCAAACTTTATGAACCAAAATTTAAATACCCAAATACATAAATATCCAAACTTCATGAGCCCTGATTTAAATACCCTAATTCAAATAACCAAACTTCATGAACCCCGATCTAAATATCCAATCATGAATACCCAAACTTCATAAACTCAATCCAAATACCCTAACTTCACAAACTGATCAAAATTCTAAAAAAAAACAACAAAGCCTTCAACAATGCACAAACTGGTTACTTTGATCTAAAAGCCAATGCTGTTTGCTCAAACTGTAGTGCTGCAGAGATTTAATCAGAGCAATAATGACAACTAGGTACATGTTGCTACACCATGCCACTTCTGTACCTGCCTCACCTGTTATCAGCAGACCATACAGAGAATTTTGATGCCGATACATCAAATTATAGTTTTATCTACACAAACTTTAAATCAAATATTTGTCAAAGATGGAAAATGCAACATATTTGAAACAATGGCTGTATTTAAGCGGTCATGACGTTTATTAGTTAGGACAAATTCTCTGATATGGACCATTCAGCTTATTCTTGAGTTACTCAACTGTATATTACACTCATTCAAACAGAAAAGTATTCTTCCATAAAAAGGAACAACAATCAATGTAACACAACATACTGGCAGAGCAAATGTTAATAAAGAAATACATATCCTGAAAAATAAAAAGCTTTTCGCTGATCCAGTTTACACACCCACACTATAAAACTATAAAAATGAATATGACACTGGACAACAAATACAACTGTAACAAAGTGATAGAGACCATTCACCATACATATTATTGTTCAGTTGTGCAAAACTTTTGAAGTACTTGTAACTGTATATGTGAAACATCAGAGTCGTAGATTAAATATCTATACCAGTGACAGAAATTCTGCACAACTGATAAAGAACTTGAGTGCATAATCTTAACATCTATTTTCAAATTGTACACAGGATGCACTCACACACACATGCATGCGCTTGCACACACACATACACATACACACAGTGCCTTGACCAAGCCCTGAACATCTTCAATCCCGAGAAAACCAAGGAAATGCTGATCCTGTTTTCGCTTTTCCTTTTGATAACCTGACCTCTAGACTTTGAGTAAAGTTTCAAACAACTGAAATAGACTGCTGATGATCACGTAACACTTAACTGGACTACACCATAGAAAAGACGTCAGTGCTACCCAATCAATCAGTAGGAACACATTGGTCAGTCTGTCCGCTGGACAAGTTATATTGTCTTATTTCTCCTTTCTGCCTTTCATTTTGCATCTCTTCATTTTTAGAGATTTTATAATGTGTCCCAGCAAGAGGTTCACCACATGACACTTCTCTACGATCAGAGTGCTTGACCTGGAAACGGTGGAGAGTTAACTTGTCACTCACAAATACACCCAACATCACATACTGCAGTCAAAAGTGCCTTTTCTCATTTTTTTCAGGGTCTTTTTTGGTGGAGGGAGGGTGTAGAGGTTACATGTGGAGATGGGTGGAGGTAAGTAGCAACTGCTGTGGCCCTTTATCACATCATGAATAATCGAGACTGAAAAATAAACAGAAATGGCAACAACAAAAAAGTGAATCAAAACAAGAACCTGCTTGCACACAGAAACACAAATCCATACCTGACTGTTATGGGAGAAAAAAACGAAAAAGAAAAAAAAACACCCTTTTCAGCAGTGATCACAGAGAGTTATATCTTTTATTATTTAACATTTCTTCTCCACCACCTTCTTTTCCACTGCTTACAGACTTGAGTCAGAATGAATAAAGACTAGTAATCCTGAGTCTGAAAGATCATAATGTTAGCCAACAAACTCTGGCAGATACAATGTATGGAAACACAGTCCTTGTAATCAGGGCTTTTCTGGAGTGATTTTTGGGGGAGGGAGGGAGATGGGTGGGGTGTTGAAGTGAGGGGGTGAGGAGGTTGGCAGCAATGTCCAGATTTGCAAGTGCACAAGGACACTGGGAGAAGAGGGAGCAATGGAAGGAGATGTGGGTGGAGATGGCAGAGGGGTAGGAAAGGGCAGATAAACAACAGACAATTTGTGTAAGAGGAGTGGCGGAGACCAGACAAAGAACATGGATAATGCCTTTCAGCATACCTCACCTCCAAACATTGACTACCATCTGTCTGTAAGATTCCTTCACACACTGTACAGTGCACATATCTGGGTCACGTCTTCTTTTACACACACTATGTTTATTACAGAAACTAACAGTCAATGCTGTTGCTTATCTGTGATTTATTCATGACTTTGTGATTAACAACAGTTGCTGATCGCCAGTACTGGTCATCCATTTTTCTTATGGATTATGATTGGGACAGACACACAAACTCAATGGAACAATCATAATCATTCTTCTTCATCCAACAATTTTTGCATACCATTTGTCATGTGTATGAGCATGGGCCTGAGCAAGCAAGACTGTTTCATCATGTAATCAAGATACACTAAATTTCTGTAAGGAACAACTTTCTAAAACAAAAAACAATAAAAAGTCAAGACAGTGTCTTTGCCATTGTGGCAAGGGAAGAGGCAGACGGAAGAGGGGTATCACACTGTAAATCAGAAATCATGTGTTTGGAAGATACCTGGACTCAAACTCTGGATCAAATAAGCAAATAGCAAACAAACAAATAAATAAATACATAAATAAATGAATGAATGGATGGATAAATAAATAAATAAACAAACAAACAAATATATGAATAAATAAATACATAAATAAACTAATGAATGGATGAATAACAAAACTCCATAGCTGCTGAAAGCCACAGTGAGGTGTGCAATGGAAAAGAGATCCAGACTAAGGGGGTCAGGATGGGTATGTGGGGATCAGGAGGGAGGGACGGAGGGAAAAAGAATCAAAAGGACAGCCCACGATCAGCATGATGCCCTCCCGCAGGCCTGCAGTCTCCTCCTCAAATGAGTCGTCGCCCTCCTCTGTCACAACCTCCTCTGTCACACCCTCCTCTGTCTCACCCCCCTCTGTCTGTCTCCACCATACAAGGCACATGCGGTTACCATCGCATCACACAATCAAGTTAGGGAAAAATCATCAAGTTGTAACCATTCTCTCTTCATCTGGACAATTTATAAAGAGATCTTGATTTTGATGTGAAAATCACGACATACAACTTTGAAAGTCAAAATGCACTCTTCAGAAACCTTTTTTTCTCTAAGGCAATATAAACCCAATGATCAATCATAAACAGATTCCTTCCAGCTTTACTACATATAACCATGTCCCACAAACACCATGGCAGATACATTGCATACAGAAACATTCCTGTTGTTTATCACGCTGTCATACCCTCCAAACAGCCAGACCATGTGTACCTGATTATACACACACACATGCATTAATTCACGCTAAACACCCAAGGCTATATAAACAGTACTGCATCACTAACAGCACTAATCTAAATCACACAGATCACACTACACTACTACACAGAGTTCAAATCAAAGCTCATGTCATCAAGACAGCTCTTCCTTGTATACGCTGGACTTCACTGAATCATGTTTATCTCATTCATCACAAACACATGCACACACCACATCTTTTCCTCTCAGAGTTGAACAGACAGGAAGAGACAGGAAAGAAAAAAGAAAAGACAATGGAAACATTGTCAAAAATAATACACTTCAAATGAAATGTAGTCAATCCATAGATTAACCAAGTCCGTCCACCATGCACAATGCACAAACAATAACTAATTAAAGCTGCATGTCATTCAGACACTGACACAATACACATTTAAAATACTGCACACAAATCTGTTTCTTCTTCTTCGTTCGTGGGGTGCAACTCCCACGTTCACTCGTATGTACACAAGCAGACTACATGTCTGACCATTTTTACCCTGCCATTTACGCAGCCATACTCTGTTTTCGGGGGTATGCATGCTGGGTATATTCTTGTTTCCAAAAACCACCAAACACTGACATGGATTACAGGATCTTTAACGTGCATATGCGATCTTCTGCTTGTGTATATACACGAAGAGGGTTCAGGCACTAGCAGGTCTGCACATATGTTGACCCGGGAGATTGGGAAAATCTCCACCCTTTACCCACCAGGCACCGCTGCCAAGATTCGAACCCAGGACCCTCAAATCGAAAGTCCAACGCTTTGACCACTCGGCTATTGCACCCGTCACAAATCTGTTTGAATCTACTTCACACGGTCTGCTTTTCACTGGTCTTGTTTTTTCACTTCTGACTCTGTTTGTTGGCCTCAACTCCCACATTTGAGTGTAGAACCATTTTTACCCTACAGCCATCCTCTGAGTTTTGCAGGGCATGCATGCTGGTTATGCTCATGTTCCTATAATGCACCAACACGAATTATAGGATCTTTTAACTGGCATATTTATTTTCTGCAAGTGCACACATGCTAGCAAGTCTGCACACATGCTGACCCGGGAGATTGGGAGGAAAAAATCCAACTTTGTCCACCAGACACAATTACCATAATCAAACCCAGAACACTCAGATTAACACTTAAATAATCAAACCATTGCACTATCACACCCACCATATTTTTTCACTGAACCTAACACACATTACCACAGTTTTAATACCTGAGTAAAAACAGACCTTACACACACACCTGCTCTGAGCACACACACATTCCCCAGCCCTTTCTAGAACAAGTGGAAGCATGACATGAGGAATACCACAGAAAGGCAGAGAAAAGAAAACACAACAACAAACATGCAAAGAAAACAAAGAATGTTGTAGTTTTCTGTCAATACTAAAGAATAAAAATATGTAACAAAATAAATTAAAAAACAAAAGGGGGTAGGAAATTGGAATTAAGCGACTTAAAGAGAAGCACTAAACAAATGAGTAAGCAGCTGACAGTGGGGCAGACTGAAAAGAGTGGGGAACCTTTTTTTTTTTTTTTTTTTTTTTTAAAGAAAACCAAAACATTATGATCAACTGATGTAAACTCTCCCGAAAACAGATCTGTCATAACAGTACCAGTCTGGCAGAGGTTACAATGAGTTAAACTTTAATTCGTAAACTGTTGGGAGTCCAGTAAAAGATGATGCAGTGCGACATGGAGTCAAGCTACCTCTGCTGACTGCCATTCTGCTTTTTTCTTAAACGCTGTCACCTCAACACACTCTTCTCTTTCCTCAAATTTTCTCTCCCTCCTGCCTGCATCCCCTATATCTTTCCTTCATTTATCACCCCCCCACCCCCACCCCCCGCCCCTCCTCCCTGCTCTCTCCATCCATTGAGGACTCAATTACAGAGGCCAGACACTGGATCTGATAGGAATGACACAGAGCAATGAGCTTAATTGCTTGTACTTTGTTCAAAGTGCACCTCCACAGCAAGTTGTCACTATCATTTTAAGGCAACATTTGTGTCTCTGCTCTGAAGAAAGCTCTCAATTTTTTGTCAATTTACATTTCTGTGTTGCTGGAGAGATTCGGCTTGATATCTAAACAAACACTTACTGTACAGACATCCTTTCTTCCAAATTTATCACAGCACTGAGATATCTGAACCAGCATACATCACTCAACAAAAATGTTATCACATCATTAAATTGAAATGAGCACAGGGGAGGGGGCTAGGGGGGGAAGAGAAGAGCGAGAAAAGTGACCACACTGCCAGAGACACAATCCAGGAAACACCAACAAGAACAAATCATGTGATAAGAGAGAGATTAAGATAAGCAAAATATAAATAAACAAAAAAGAGAATGACAATTTAAAAGAAACAACACAGCAAACAATCCACACTGACTATGAAGCACATCAACTGCAGCCATCATACAAGCTGGACCAACACAGCTTTCCACATCATACC
>JAAQRG010008123.1:356-20957 GCA_011634625.1 Babylonia areolata
GGATGAAGCAAGCAAACCAGACAATAGAGAGTTACAGTAGTCAAGGCGAGGGAGAATGAGAGAAACAAGAAGTTTAGATGTTGCGTCAGTAGACAGGTATTTCCGGACGGAACTGATGCGCCGCAGCTGACAGTAGCAGGATTGACATGTCTGACTGATAATTTTTTGCATGGGCAGTGTGTTGTCAAGGACAACATCGAGGTTCCTGACTGACGTGGACAGTGGGATGGATGTACTGCCAAGTTTGATTGTGTCAATTGTGATGGAAGACAGTTTCTGTTTAGTTCCTATGATCATTGCTTCAGTTTTGTCCACGTTCAATAAATTATTGTACCTCATTTAGAGTCATCCAGTTTTGAATGTCCAGGAAGCAGTTGGATGTTTCTTGCAAGAGCGACGACAATTTTTCAGGGGTATCACTCTTCTGGAGTTGAGTGTCATCAGCATAAGAATGATGACTGACATTATGGTGGTTGATAATTTCAGCGAGAGGAGCAGTGTGCAGTGTGAAGAGCACAGGGCTTAAAACAGATTGGAAATGATCAACAATGACAGACTGGAATCGATCAGTGAGATAAGATTTGAACCAGTTTTGAACAGTGCCGTTGATACCAAATGTAAAATCAAGACGGGAAAGAAGGATTGAATGTTCTATCGTGTCAAAGGCGGCTGACAAGTCGAGAAGAGTGAGAAGGGAAATTTTTCCTGAGTCGGACGCTAGCAGCAGATTATTCAGGATGTGGAGGAGAGTGGTTTCGGTGCTGTGGTCAGCGCGATAGGCAGACTGAAATGAGTGGATGAGATTGTTGAAACAAAGGTGGTTGTTGAGCTGCTTCAGGACAGCTTTTTCAAGGAGTTTGGACATGAATGGAAGATTAGAAACTGGTCGATAGTTTTTTTCAAAATGTTTGCGTCAAGGTTGGGTTTCTTCAGAAGAGGCTGGACGATTGCAGTTTTGAAAGTGGGTGGAAACGTTCCAGTGAGAAGGGATGAGCTGACAATATTGGTGATTGTGTTTCAAAATTTCCTCGATGTTTGTCGCGACTTTTCTGGCTTTACTAACGTGTAACAAAAATGGCAAAAGCAATTCTGGTGAAATATTTTCAGCAGTCACTCTGGGCAAGTCCTTTTTTTTTTTTTTTTTTTTTTTTTCGATGATTAGTGATTGGCGGATCAAACGCGCATTTCCACTCCGAACAATAAGAGATTTTCTTGTGTTCGGGAGCGTGCGGATTTGCCCACGACCCTATGTGTGCTTATATATATATATATATAAATATATATATATGTATGTATGTGTGTGTGTGTGTCTGTGTTTGTGTGTGTGTGTGCGTTCGTGCGCACTCACCATGCTTTTCGAACTTACTGGGAAAACACGTGCGCGCGCGAACACACACAAACACACACTCACTTTAACATCACTCAGATACACAAACATTTCCACACAAACGCTCATAAACAGCAAACGTACACGTGGGCACACACGCGCACATACGCATGCAAGCATGCACAAAACACACTATGTACACGCGCGCGCGCACACACGCACATACACACACACGCACTCTCACTTCCTCAACCACTTTCACACACGATCTCCATCCTTGTTAAGACACTGGAGCTGTTGGTAATGATCGTCACTTCAGTTGTGACAGTCAGTGGATTTCCAGGCCAAGGAGACTAATAACTGAGTCTGTGTTTCAAGCTGATTTTACATAAGCTGATTGTGCGGCAATACATATGACTGCAGTTCGTACACGTTAGTTTGATCTGGATCTATGCCGAAGTTCCAAAGATTCATGCATCAGCTTAAAGGCGTGAAATATTTGAACATTCACTGTCACCGTCGGCTCTCTTCAAAACTTAATTCTGAATCGTCTGACACCACACATATGTTCAGGAAAATTCGTGTTTTAAAGTTACAGGCAGACAGATATGTGGGTTTTTACGTGTGGCTGAATAATCTGTATTGCATGACGTTACTCCTCCACTTGCCATACTTGTCTTCGTTTGACTAGTGCAGAGAGAAAATACGAATTTTCCTGTGCATCTTTCATATGGAAACTTAAAGTTTATTCAGTTCCGAATCTTTTGACACCACATAGATATTCAGGATGATTCTTGTTTTTTCAAGTCATAGACACACAAATATGTGGGTTTTTTTTTTCTTTTCTTTCTTTTTTTATGAGCCAATTTCTCCATTTCTACTCCTTGGGCACACGAACTTAGAAAAAATCATAGAAAAAAAAACTATGACTGATAGATCCATTGTTTTGTTGTTGGTTTTGTTTGTTTGTTTTTTTGTTGTTGTTTTTCTTGTTTGTTGTTTTTTTTCTTCTTCTTTTTTCTTTTTTTTAATCTGTGATTTTTAAACTTTTAGAAGGTATACAAATGTAAACAATGGTAAATTCCAACTTTAGCCGGGTTTTCGTGTGCTGCGTCACATATACATATAAAGCAAAAATAAAGTTTACAGTCTGTCCATACATTTTGGAGAAATTGCGAGAATGAGAGACAGAGATACAGAGACACAGACAGAGAGAGAAAGAGAGGACACAACTAATAATGTTGGACCACTAGGTGTACCCTAAACAAACTGGTCAGATGAGGAATGATTTCAAGAAACTTCAAATGAACTAGACACGTTTTTCTCTACATGCACTGGAGTTGCTGAGCCACATATATGTTCATCGACTGAGTGCAGAAATGATAGTCATCTACGCACCGTATGTCAATGCACAGAAAATATACATTGGTATAACGGAAAGTTCCGTTATACAATCCCTACTCACACACAGCTTCAGGGCAACTGACATATGAATATCTAAATGTATCAAATCTGTATCTTTGACAGTAAAATATGAATCACATTTAATATTGTTCAACGAAAGTAGTCTTTGTAGTGAAAATGCGAAGGTGCACGTATATGTAAACGATCGTGAAGGAGACAGACGGACAGTCAGATGCACAGACAATGAGACAAAGAGACAGACAGTGAGACAAAAGAGATACACACTGAGACAGACACACTTTCAGACCGACAAGACAGAAAGAGACATGATTATAGAGACAGAGAAGAGAGATATACAAATGTAAATAGAATGACGGAGACAGATAGAAAGACGAGACAATTACCGAAACACAGACAGACAGACAGACAGACAGCTGACCTCATCTGTCGGCCGCCCAGAGACACGGGGGGTGACTTTGGGCAGATGGCAGGACAGCGCTGCTTTGGACGTTTGGCCTTCTTCTTCTTGACTGGAGTGTCTCGCACTGGTACCTGAGGTACACGTGGGAACACCCGGGGATGTGAGGGAGGAATGGTTGTGGGAGGAGGATCGAAGAGTCAAAGGAAAAGACGTTGATAAATGAGATAGAATAAATGCGAAATGATGTCTGCGATGCTTTCACATTCGTGTCATCATTTTCTTGTATCCAGTATAATTATGTTTTGTTTTTGTTGTTTTAACCATGTTTCCGTGTTGGGTACTTGTCTACTTTATGATAATGCACCTAGTCAGTTTTCTCTAATTTGATATTCTTAAGTTGGTCTTGTCTGGTCTTATCTTGTTTTGTATTATCTTATTTACACCAAAGAATGAAGAATGAAGGAAAGAAAGAAAAGAAATTACAATTACGAAAAGAAAAGATTCAACACATTCAGAGCCCATCTCCATATAACCATCATTCTGGTTTGACACAACCACAGCCCCTCATCACACATTTAGCATTCTTGATTAAACACACCCTCAGTCCATCGTTACGCATTTAGCATTTTGATTTAAAGTATGCACCGCCAATATTCTTTGTTACATTCATCAGTCTGATTTAACACACATCATCAGTTCATCGACACACAACATTCCGATTCAGAAACATTCTTCACACATTGATCATTACGATTTAACACATTTACAGCCAGTCTTCGCACATTTATCACCTCGACTTGATAAATTCACGGCCCATCCTCATACATTTCAATGTTATGTCCGAAATCGCACGCTCACTGCTTATAATTCATTGACGATTCCAGAAATAAGAATCTCATCGCCTTCATTGCTAACCTTGACATTTCTGTACTTCAAACTTTGCACACTAACACATATCATTGATTAGTGTCGGTTAAATGTACCATGTTCACTACGCTCCTTCAATGTTGATGATTCGATCTTTCAATTTTAGTACGCTGTTTGCCCATCATCTACACATTTGTAACACTGGGGTGGCAAATGTGTACCAGGAAATAACTTCATCCTTTCATCTGCCGCCCAACCTGTCTGTTTTGTTGGTGGTGTTACTGGTGTTGTTGTTGTTGTTGTTGTTGCCAAATACACTTTCTTAGTATCTTAATTTGAAGCGCTCTCTGTGAAAAACAAACAAATCGTCTGTATTCTGCCATCATTATCATCGTTGTCATCTTCATCATCGCCATCATCATCATTAGCACAGTAGTAGTAGTAGTAGTAGTAGTAGTAGTAGTAGTAGTATCATGGCATTGTATTGTATTGTATTGTATTGTATTGCACTGTATTACTCTTTTTGTCACCACAGATTTCTCTGTGTGGAATTCGGGCTGCTCTCCCATGGGAGAGCGTGTCGCTACACTGAGAGCGCCACTTTTTTCTTCTTTTTTTTCCTGGCTTGCAGTTTTTTTTATTTGTTTTCCTATCAAAGTGGATTTTTTCTGCAGAATTTTGCCAGAGGCAACCTTTTTGTTGCCGTGGGTTCTTTTGCGTGCGCTAAGTGCGTGCTGCACACTGGACCTCGGTTTATCGTCTCATCCGAATGACTAGCCTCCAGACCACCACTCAAGGTCTAGAGGAGGGGGAGAAAATACTGGCGATTGTGCCGGAATTCGAACCTGTGCGCTCAGATTTTCTCGCTTCCTAGGCGGGCGCGTTACCTCTAGGCCATCACTCCACAATCATCAATATTGTTGTAGTTGTTAATATCATTATCAGTAACATTACCATTATTATCATTCCTTTTTAAAAAGATCTTCTTCTTTCATCAATACTTTCAACAAGTCCAACATTCATACACCAACGTCTATCTTTTGTGGTCGTTAAACAGAACTACCTGTGAATGGACAGGGAATTAGAAATTTAAAAAATATGTCATGGAAACACCTTGCAACAACAACAACAATAACAACCCCCCCACCCCCCAAAAAAACAACAACAAAAAAACATTGGCAATGACTTATTTCACTTATTTCTTAAGACACTACGAAACCACGTCATTTTAATATCACTATCAATGTGTGTATGGATTCGTAGTTCTGCAGACTCCGCAGAAGCCAAATTCATGGGCCACACACATGCAGTCTATATAGGAGTATACCATCATGCACTGCATTATTGGAAAAATGCTTGTAGAGGTATGTGGCAGAATGGTTAAGACGCGTCAGGTTATGCTGCTGGTCAGGCATCTGCCTAGCAGATGTGGTGTAGCGTATAATTATGTGGCAGTGACGCTTCCTTGAGAAACTGAAACTGAATCATCATCATCATCATAATCATCGTCGTTAGATAATTATTACTATTACGATTATTATCTTGTTATTTCTCATCGTCATTGTTGTTGTTGTTGTTGTTAATTTTGCTGTTTTTATTGTTGCTGCTGTTGTTACTAGTATGATTATCGGAGGCAATGGTGATGAGGCTGCCCTACCTCATGAATGAAGTCCTCCTGTCTGGCCCCGTCATCCCGCTCTCGTTCCCGCACTATTTCGAACCTTCAATTCGAACACATTTGGCATTGTGCTTGTGGGCCATTGCAGGACTTCCCAACCAAACATAAACGAGCAAACGAGTAACGAAAACCCCACAAAACACAGTTAATGACATAAAACCTTAACCGATAATGTTAATGACATAAGATCTTAACCGATAAGCTTCTGTTGCCAATAGGACTAGGCTGTGAGGAGAACGTCAACCCTTCTGCTTAAAACTGTCATCCCCCATATTCTAAAAAAAAAAAATAATAATAATTTAAAAAAAAAAAAAAATTAAAGAGAGAGAGAAAAAAAAACGAAGAAAAAAAAGAGAGAGATCGTTAAAATAAAAAGAAAAATTCAAGTCACCCAGTGAACATAAAAACGCCATTGAGACACAAAAAAAAAATAGCACTGCAGAATGGACAGGTTGTGTGTGTCCATCCTAGTCTTTCCAATATCACTACCTAATTGCCGGCTGTGAAGGCGGAAAAGGATGACCAAAGAGCTGGGGGAGCTCTTATCCTTGGCTGGAAGTCCTCCTAGGAGACGGAACTTCCGAAGAAAAAAACTCCACCTGCCGAAGCCGTTCTACACGTGGCAGTATCTGCACCTGTGAGACTCTAAGCGTCGGTAGGCGAGAGAGTGGGGAAGGGACTGCACAACTCCTCTTTACTAAAAAAAATAAATAAATAAAAAAAGTCACCTGTACTGGTCAGGCAACCAGGCTAATGTCGGAACGACAAGCTAGCCCTTCAACACCCAGCTTTCCCAAGCCCTGCGGCGATGGAGAAGTGGTAACTGGGGCAGGCAGAGGATGCTGCTGGCAGTTCCTAGTCACGACTCTGCACGCAGGCGGTCGTAGACTGGGGCAGATGCGGCGCCCGTATCCTCCCACAGTGTCAGAGCAGCCCTTTTTTAGGGACAGCACTGCTCTCCCCACATGGGGAAGGGGAGATAAAAGAATCCCTAAACTAAGCCTGCCTCACCTAGTACCTAGTAGGAAATCGCACCTACTTGGACATCCGACACTAGCGGTCGAAATCAACAGAAGAAAAGAACCAGGAGTCATGCCCTGACTCTGGGTGCCTGGAATGTTCGCACACTTTTGGACAGAGACGGCAGACCAGAAAGGCGCACAGCGCTCATTGCTAGAATGCTTGATCGTTACCAGGTGGACATAGCAGCCCTGAGCGAAACCAGGTTTGCCGGTGAAACCCAGCTGGAGGAAGTTGGAGGGGGCTACACCTTCTACTGCATTGGAGAAGCCAGATGGCACCCCAAGAACCTCAGGCGTGGGCTTTGCCATACAAACCAAACTTGCACGACAGCTTGACAGCCTTCCACGTGGGATAAACGATAGTATCCCATAAGCTGATGACCCTGCGTCTGAAGCTGTCCAAGGACTGCTTCGCAACAGTCATCAGCTGCTATGCCCCGACGATGACCAACCCTGATGACATCAAAGAAGCTTTCTACGAGGAGCTCAGCCGCACAATTTCAGCGGTAGACAGAAAGGACAGGCTGATCATCCTTGGGGATTTCAATGCCCGCGTCCGCGTGGACTTCTCCTCGTGGCCAAAACCCTAGGACAGCACGGCACTGGCAAGTGCAACTCCAACGGACTGCTTTTGCTCTCGCTCTGCGCGCAGCATGGACTGACCATCACCAACACCCTCTTACAACATGCGGACAAGTTCAAGAACGCATGGATGCACCCCGCTCCAAGCAGTGGCACATGCTGGACTATGTGATTGTACGGCAGAGGGACAGAGGTGATGTTTCCATTACACGCTGCATGGGAGGAGCAGTCTGTTTTTCGGACCATCGCCTGGTATGCAGCAAGATGAACATCAGACTTGCACGCAAGCTCCAACCAGCCAGGCAGAAACACCCATAGGAAGCTGAACATCCACCGCCTCCCTATCACCAAGGACGTGCTGCAGCAGCAAATCCAAGCAGCTCTCCAAGAAATTCCTGCATCGACTGATGTAGAAGAGGTTTGGAGCACCTTTAGAGATGCTGTGTACACAGCAGCAGCTGACACACTCGGCTTTGTACAGAGGAGACACAAAGACTGGTTTGACGAGAACGACTCCGGAATCTCCAAGCTCCTGAACACACTGCATATACGGCATCAGGATCACATTTCCGAGGAAGACGGACCAGTTCTTGCAAACCAAGCAACTCGTACAGAAGAGGCTGCGTGAGATGAAGAACACCTGGTGGGAGAGAAAGTCCGAAGAGCTTCAGTCCGCTGCTGATGCTCACGACATGAAGACTTCCCATGATGGTCTCTGAGCTGTGTATGGGCCGAGAGTCACAGGATCAACACCTGTCCGAGCCTTGGACCAGACCACCCTCCTGACAGACAAAAAAGATATCCTTGCCCACTGGGCAGAGCACTTCAACACACTCCTCAACAGGGACTCGTCCGTATCTGACGAGGCAATTGCAGCCCTCCCACAGCTACCAGTCAATGACTCGCTAGCTGCCCCTCCCACCAAGGCCGAGACCCTGAAGGCCCTGAAGCTGACAACATCAGGAAAAGCACCAGGAGCTGATGGAATCCAGGCTAACATCTACAAGTATAGAGGCGAGGTACTGACAGACAAGCTGACCGCCCTGTTCCAGTCTATCTAGGAGAGAGGGGAGGTCCCCCAGGATTTCAAGGATGCTTCAACTGTCCACATCTACAAACGTAAGGGAGACAAAACATCCTGCGATAACCACCGTGGAATCTCTCTCCTCTGCATCGCCGGCAAGATCTTCGCCCGCATCATACTGAACAGACTGGCTGACCATGTCTCCAACACAGTCATCCCTGAAGCACAGTGTGGCTTCCGCTCAGGCAGGGGAACAGGTGACATGGTGTTTGCCGTACGCCAGATGCAAGAGAAGTGCCGTGAGCAGAACAATGAGCTCCACATGGTCTTTGTAGACCTGACTAAGGCCTTCGACACGGTGAACCGCCGTGGTCTGTGGAAGATCCTCCAAACGTTCGGCTGCCCAGAGAGCCTAATCCAGCTGATTACGTCATTCCACGATGGCATGCAGGCTAGAGTACAGGAAAATACTGACATGTCGGATCCGTTCCCTGTGGTAAATGGAGTGAAGCAGGGCTGCGTCCTGGCACCCACACCGTTCTCCATTCTCTTCTCTGCCATGCTGATCGACGCCTTCCAAGACTGTGACCGGGGCATCTACATTCAGTTTCGCACTGATGGCAAACTTTTCAACTTGCGGCGACTCCACGCCACGTTCAGGGTGTTTGAGGCACTGTTGAGAGTTCCTCTTCGTTGATGACTGTGCGTTCCCATGAGGACATGCAGTTCATTATGGACAGGTTCTCGACCTCCTGCAGGCACTTTGGACTCACCATCAGCCTCAGCAAGACCGAGTCCATGTACCAACCAGCTAGCTCACGGAACGCCAGCGCCTCCAGGACGCTGGACAGGACACGTTGTCCGCATGACAGAGAGCAGGATCCCGAAGATGCTACTGTATGGCCAGCTGAAGGAAGGCCACCGCGAAATTGGAAGACCCTACAAGCGCTTCAAGGACACCTTGAGGACAAACCTCAAAGCCTGTGACATAGACATCGCTTCTTGGGAAACTGATGCCCTTGACCGCTCTCGCTGGAGGACACTGTGCTCTAGTGGCATAAAGACGTTTGAAAACAAGGAAAAGCTGGCCATTAAGGAAAAGCGTGAGCGAAGGGAGCAGGGCTCAACTTCTGGAGACGTTTTCCCTTGCAACACCTGTGGGAAGTGCTGCGCATCCAGAATCGGCCTCTTCTCCTATATGAGGACACACACCGACAGATAATCCTGCCTGCCTACTCATCTGTCGGTCCGACGGGAGACTCCATCACCTAATTGCCAGAGCAGACCAGGTCAGACAGTAGTACATAATAGACTGCAGAAAAGAGAAAAAAAAATGTTTCAAGGCTTGCTGGAATAAAACAAAAGAAAACAAAACAAAAAGGAATGGGAATAGACTGAAAGGAGGAAAAACCACACTAGTGGAGAGAAAAGAAAAGCAGAAATGAAAAGAGCAAAAAGAAAAAAAAAAGAGGAAGGTTTTTTTTTTTAACATAGCATAGAAATTCCAGAAGGTGAGCATGCTGAAAGACCCCGGCATCCCAATATGGGGGGCGAGGGGAGTGGAGGTTGGAGGGGGATGGGGGAGGCGGGGGGGTGGGGGTGGGGTTAGAGGGGGAGACGTTGAACGCAAGTCATTCATGCAGACTGAAAGAACATGTCTCTGTAAGAATCCTATCTTATAAAATAGAAGCGAACAGACTGTCTGATTCTGAGCAATAACTGTATCGTTCAGTGGTAAGCTGAACGAGGCCAATACTACAATATTGTTCAATATCAAACAAGAATTACTGGATATCTTTTACTGCTAACAGATATACACTGTGCCGAATAACCTCTTGGTTTACTTTCCCCTCGAATGTGTTTGTGTGTGTGTGTGTGTGTGTGTGTGTGTGTGTGTGTGTGTGTGTGTGAGTGTGTGTGTGCGTGCGTACGTGCGTGCGTGCGTGCGTATGTGTGTGTGTGTGTGTGTGTGTGCGTGCGTGCGTGCGTGCGTGTGTGTGTGTGTGTATCTGTATGTGAGTGTGTGTGCGTGCGTGCGTGCGTGTGTGTGTGCGTGCGTGCGTGCGTGCGTGCGTGCGTGCGTGTGTGTGTGTGTGTGTGTGTGCGTGCGTGCGTGCGTGCGTGCGTGCGTGTGGTCAGGTGGCCGGGCGCGCGCGCGTGTCTGTATGAATTCATGGTTCTGCAGATTCCGCAAAATCCAAAGTTAAGAGTCAAATAAAAAGAATAGCTATATTTCCTTGCTTTATATGTTTGCAAGAGAGGCAAAACCTTCATATCTCAAGTGTGATTCCTACTGCCTAAAAAAAAAATATATATATATATATATCATTATATGTGTGTGTGTGTGTGTGTATATATATATATAATGAAAATGGGGGCGGGGAGTTGGGGGGAAGGGGGGTGACACACCCTCAGAATTTTTAAGAAAATCACAAAAAAGAACAACAAAGAATGAGCCACACACACACAGGATCTAACAACTAGCAGACTAGCAGCAAGGCGGCAGTACTACATGGGTGTAGCACCAACCAAGCCGGGGTGGAACTGTGAAAGGCACTGACCTCTCGATGTCCTCGGTGAAGGTCCTGGTGCCGGCTTCGTAGGAGCGCTTTTGGGCAAAGTCCTTACTGGAACCCTTGGAGCCCCTGGGGGACCTATCCTTTGGGGACTTGACCTTTGCCTGGTAAGGCTCATCTCGCAGCACACACACACCTTCCAGAGCGTCTGGTGGTGAGACAAAGGAAAGCTCGCTCGATCAATCCGTCTCCGTCGTGTAACAAGTTAACTAGGCTACAGCCCTATAGCGCAAATTTATCAATTTTTTTCTCTCCCAAAAGCGTTTGCGCGCAAGACGTTCGAAGTGCACAGACCTAACCCTTCAACTCATTACTACGTTCCACACTTTCCAAAATTCAATAGCGTCGAATGTCTTTGTCTCCAAAGCGCGAATGGCTGATCCTAGTGGGGGAATTGATAACCATGCCGATGAACAAAAACTGAATAACTGTTATCATTACATGTTGTGTTGTGTTACCATATCTTTTTTTTACATGTGGTGTATCTGCCCACCCCTTCTGGTTCCTCTTTGAAACTAACATAATAATGATTAGATATCATGTCCAAGTTATACATATACATACATACACACTGCGTTGAAGCAGGTTGATGACTTTAGTTAGCAGAATACCATTTCAACACCTCTATGGGATATGCTTGATATATAATATCGGTTGTCTTTTCTGTTTTCTGTTACTTTTACATTGCAACTAATATTCCTGCTTTCACGAAGTGAAGATAAGGTTGTTTCTGTTCTTAGATTTTCCTTTAGAAAATGCCGTTGTGTATCATCCTGTTTGAAATGGCATATTCCTGATATAGTCATCCCTTCTGTGTTGTCAGTTTCTTACACAGTAAACACATCGATTCATCTTGTTTCGTTTAAAGAAGAAGGTGGGGGATATGTGAAGGAAATGGGAACATCTGTCTTTTGATCACTGTTAAGTTGTTGTTTTTTTATTGGATTTCTTTGTTGATATTTTTAACGATGTGATATCGTTTGTACAAAACAACTGCAGTAGGATTTCCCATTTGGAAAGGTCAGCTTTATTTCCCGGTTACCAAGAAATCTTTAACGGGAACGAATGGTTTAGAGGCACTCATTCAAATTAACACCGTGGTTTCCTTCAACACGCGAGTGTATAAGTTACTCACAGAGACCGTGGAACATGGAATTTGTGTTTCGAATTTCACGTTCAAATCTGTTTGTGTGTGGAGGGGGGGGGGGAGGAGGAGCAGGGGGGCGAGCAAGTAGGGGGGGGGGTGTATGGGGAGGGGATGGGGTTGTGTGTGTGTGGTTTTTGTGTGTGTGTATGTTTGTGTTTTTTTGTTTGTTTTCTTGATCAACCTAACCTGTATGGATTGTGTAAAACTAAGTTGTTATGGTGGAGGTGATGTTCATGAGAAAATTATAAACTCCGATTTGAGGAAAAAAAAAAACAACAACAAAAAAACAACTAACCAAACAATAACATCCACTCAACAGATTTATTCAGATACCAAGTTGAACATGCTTCAGTCGTCAGTGTACGTTGGTCGCACCAGCCGACTGGTTACAGCGTTGGACTTTCAATCTTAGGGTTCGAATCCCAGCTACGGCACCTGGTGGGTAAAGGGTGGAGATTTTTCCGAGGTCAAAACATGTGCAGTTAATTAATTAATCACAAATCACATGTATCCCTCTATAGAAATGGCAATAGAAAGGCGTGTTTATTACTTACTGAAATAGATAAACGAATAAATAAATAAATGAATGAATGAAAAAATAAGTAAGTAAATAAATGAATGAATGAAGCATTAATTATTAATTCATTAATTTGTTAATCAATTAATTAAAAATCCGGCTCACCCATTTACATTCTGAAGTCGACTCATCACTGACCTGCAAACCTCTGACGGAATCTATCGTCGCAGAAAGCGACAACTGCAGAGAGGACGGAGGCGGTCTCCAGAGCAGTGTGGTCCCGCAGGAGCCGCAGACATCTCTTCAGCACCTGGTTCTCCTCGTCCAGCTTGCAGCACTCCATCTTCAGGGCATCAATCCCGACAGGCTCCGCCATGGACTGCACGGGATGTTGTCCTCTTGTTACTTTTGGTCACAACACATTTCTGAGAGTGCCCCCCCCATCCCGCCACCTCCCTCACCCCCTTACTCCCAGGGAATGCACGTCGCCAAAGAACAGTACAGCGCAACTGATGTTTTCTTTTCTTTGTTTTGTTTTTTTCCCCCCCCCCCTGCTGCTGCAACTGTACTTGTTTTACTATCAAAGTGGGATTTTCTACATATTTGTTTTTCAGGGACAACCCTTTCTGTTGCCTTGGTTTTTTTACGTGTGCTACTCATCTCATCAGAAAAAATCTAATAGTAATAATACCACTGACTATCAAATCACATACACTGCATGAAACGGTATTCCTGGCTGTACAGTCAAATATGCTGCACGGAAACGGAGTGCCACTGGCTGTCCAATCACAGACACATCATGAAATGTTGTATCTGGTTGTACACAGAATGAGGTGTTGTATCTGGTTGTACACTAACAGACACTGCATGAGATGTTGTAGCTGGCTGTACACTCACAGACACTGCATGAGATGTTGTAGCGGGCTGTCCACTCATGACACAGCATGAGATGTTGTGTCTGGCTGTACACTGAGAGACACAGCATGAGATGTTACATCTGACTGTACAATCAGACACTGCATGAGATGTTGTATCTGGCTGTACACTCACAGACACAGCATGAAGATACACTCACAGACACAGCATGAGATGTATCTGGTTGTACACTGACAGATACAGGGTGATATGTTTATATCTGACTGTACACTCACAGACACTGCGTGAGATGTTATATCTGGCTGTCCATTCACAGACACTGCATGAGATGTTGTGTCTGGCTGTACTCTGAGAGACACAGCATGAGATGTTACATCTGACTGTACAATCACAGACACAGCATGAGATGCTATATCTGACTGTACAATCACAGACACAGCATGAGATGTTATATCTGACTGTACAATCACAGACACTGCAAATTATCTGGCTGTATACTCACAGACACAGCATGAAGATACACTCACAGACACAGCTTGAGATGTATCTGGCTGTACACTGACAGCAATAGCATGAAGTTTTATATCTGGCTGTACACTCACAGACACAGCATGAGATGTTACATCTGGCTGTACACTGACAGACACAGCATGTGGTGTTATATCGGGCTGTATACTCACAAACACGACATGCAATGTTACATCTTCCTGTACACTCACGGACACAGCATGAGATGGCATATCTGGCTTTACATTCACAGACAATATAAAATGGTATACCACTGGCCTAACACTCTCAGTCACTGTGTGAGAAGGTACAACTGGCTGTGCACTCATACTCTGCACGAATATGGAATACCACTGGCTGTACATTCTCAGAGACTGCATGGGTATGGAATACCACTGGCTGTACATTCTCAGACACTGCATGGGTATGGAATACCACTGGCTGTACACTCACAGACACTGTATGGTATGGAATACCACTGGCTGTACACTCACAGATACTGCATGGTATGGAATACCACTGGCTGTACATTCTCAGACTGCATGGGTATGGAAAAGCACTGGCTGTACACTCGTACTCTGCATGGGTATGGAGTACCACTGGCTGTACACTCACATACACTGTATGTGAATGGAATACCACTGCCTGTACACTCGTACTCTGCATGGGTATGGAATACCACTGGCTGTACACTCACAGACACTGTATGGGTATGGAATACAACTGGTTGTAAACTCATAGACACTGCATGGGTATGGAATACCACTGGTTGTACACTCACAGGTACTTCATGGGTATGGAATACCACTGGCTGTACACTGCATGGGTATGGAATACCACTGGCTGTACACTCACAGACACTGCATGGGTATGGAATACCACTGGCTGTACAGTCACAGATACTGCATGGGTATGGAATACCACTGGTTGTACACTCACAGATACTGCATGGGTATGGAATACCACTGGCTGTACACTCACAGACACTGCATGGGTATGGAATACCACTGGCTGTACACTCACAGATACTGCATGGGTATGGAATACCACTGGTTGTACACTCACAGATACTGCATGAGTATGGAATACCACTGGCTGTACACTCACAGACACTGCATGGGTATGAAATACAACTGGCTGTACAGTCACAGATATTGCATGGGTATGGAATACAACTGGTTGTAAACTCATAGACACTGCATGGGTATAGAATACCACTGGCTGTACACTCACAGACACTGCATGGGTATGGAATACCACTGGCTGTACAGTCACAGATACTGCATGGGTATGGAATACAACTGGTTGTAAACTCATAGACACTGCATGGGTATAGAATACCACTGGCTGTACACTCACAGATACTGCATGGGTATGCAATACCACTGGTTGTACACTCACAGATACTGCATGGGTATGCAATACCACTGGTTGTACACTCACAGATACTGCATGGGTATGGAATACCACTGGCTGTACCTTCTCAGACACTGCATGGGTATGGAATACAACTGGCTGTACACTCACAGACACTACATGGGTATGAAATACAACTGGTTGCACACTCACAGACACTGCATGGGTATGGAATGCCACTGGCTGTACACTGCATGGGTATGGAATACCACTGGCTGTACACTCACAGACACTGCATGGGTATGGAATGCCACTGGCTGTACACTGCATGGGTATGGAATACCACTGGCTGTACACTCACAGACACTGCATGGGTATGGAATGCCACTGGCTGTACACTGCATGGGTATGGAATACCACTGGCTGTACACTCACAGACACTGCATGGGTATGGAACACCACTGGCTGTACACTCATACTCTGCATGGGTATGGAATACCACTGGCTGCACACTCACAGACACTGCATGAGTAAGGAATACCAGTGGCTGTACACTGCATGGGTATGGAATACCACTGGCTGTACACTGCATGGGTATGGAATACCACTGGCTGTACACTCACAGACACTGCATGGGTATGGAATACCACTGGCTGTACACTCATACTCTGCATGGGTATGGAATACCACTGGCTGTACACTGCATGGGTATGGAATACCACTGGCTGTACACTCACAGACACTGCATGAGTATGGAATACCAGTAGCTGTACATTCTCAGACACTGCATGGGTATGGAATACCACTGGCTGTACACTCACAGACACAGGCATTCCTGTACATATTAATTGTGAATAATTTTCTTTCCTTTTTTTCTTTTTTTTAACGTTGACGCATAATCCAACTTTGTGTTGTTCTGTGGTTGCAATGCCTATTCTCTTTTACATGTTCCAGATTTTAACAGCAACAATTTCTCTTTGAGAGATAATAAAGTTGGGTTGTTTTTTGTGTGTGTGTGTTTTTTTGTTTTTTTTTGTTGTTGTTGTTGTTTTTTGTGTGTTTTCTTTTTTTTTTCTTTTTTTCTTGTATATCAGTTATCACCGGGCCCATTTAGACTCAATATCAGCCATGGTGTGACATGCGGCTGCATGATGAACAGTTTCAGTTTTCAGTTTGAAGGCGTCAAAGCGTGATCCATACACACTACACCACGTCTGCTTTGAAGCTGCCTGACCTTCGCATAAACCCAGGCCGTGATAAATGATAAGCAGCATGAAATGCAATGGTGACCCAAAGATCAGTTATCTTGAAAGTGAAATCAGAGTGTTTCCACCGAGTGAGACCCTTTAAGGACGAATAAGCTGAAAAGAATCATAAATATTTTCAACTATCTTTAGAAGTTTTGACGAATAGATACACTGGAAAACAAGGCGTGGAACCTTGACCCAATTCTACCATGCTATGTTAAAGAAATAATGAAAGGGCTGTGTAAACTCTTCGCTGCTTGTTTTGTCCTAGAGTAAGGTGATCTAATTCCGATCGATTTTTCATGGATCTAAACCCGACCGCTTTACGCAGTCACCTTCATCCCATGATAAGCAATGCCGATCAATTCACAGCAGCAGTCCGGGGAATCCTTGTTCAGTTTGCCAACGGAATAAACCGATCATTTTGACCAATGACAGCACGGGAACCCGACCTGTGACGTATAGTGACGCGCGCGAAAAGCGCCCCATGTGTGTGCGACTTACTTGATGACAGTTTTGGCGCCAAATCGCTGTGACGTCAACACACTGTCGTTGCGTTACCATGTAAGAAACAGCTGATTCGCTGGCTTTGTCTCATACCTATGAATAGAACATGAGTCTAGGAAGTGGTTACTTTATATTTCATCTGGTTTCAACGTTATATTTGTCCAGGCAGTGACAGACAAAATCGGTGGAGGTTAGATCCATCATTTCAATTGGTGGATCTAATCCCGACCAGTTCAGATGTGACGTTGACTTTGTGTGTGTGTGTGTGTGTGTGTGTGTGTTGTGTGTGCGTGTGCGTGCGTGTTGTTTCCAGTGAATATATCCCCTTTCTTGGCCATATATTGCAAAATGACCTAGACAACCTACAGAATTGGTCAAACATGTGGAATCTATATTTTAATGTATCTAAATGTAAAGTGCTACACTTAGGAAGAAATAATCCAAAAAAGAATTATTTAATAAAACTTGATGACACAAATTCTAATGTTATTTCAGAATGCAATGAAAAAAGACCTGGGAGTAATATCTGACGAAATTTTTTCTTTTGATGGCCACATTCAGGCTGTGATAAATAAAGCTAATGAAGTACTGGGTATTATTAAGAGAACATTTACATTTATGGATAAGGACATTTTTGTCAACCTCTATAAAACAATTGTTCGACCAATTTTGGAATATGGTAATATAATTTGGTATCCCAGACTAAGACAGTCTAAAGCAGTTGAACAGGTGCAAAAGAGAGCAACTAAAATGATACCAGAGTTAAGAGATTCGGACTACCAAAACCGTTTGAGACAACTAAACTTGCATTCACAAAAATACAGAAGATACAGAGGAGACATGATACAAGTATTCAAGATAATTAATAAAATGGTTGACACTGACCCCTGCACCTTCTTTTCTACTAAGAAACTCCATGTTACCAGAGGTTCAAATACTAACCTTTTCACAAAATTTTGCAGAACAAATATTCGTAAGTTTTCTTTTAGCTTTAGAGCAGTTAAAGGATGGAATGCACTGAAAAATTCAACAAAAACAGCTAAAACTATTGACCAGTTCAAAAATCTTCGAGACAATGACTCTAAATCATTAATAAAACCATTCGATTTTGATGAATGAACATTTCAAAAATTTCATACGCATGTACGCAACCCGAAACTATTTTTATATTAAGAAGGGGCGTTGAAAAGCCAAAAAGGATTAAAAAATAATAATAATAAAAAAAGAGAGAAAAGTCCCAAACTCTGCACCTGTACCTGTACCTATATATATATATATATATATATATATATATATATATATATATATATATATATATATATATATATTGTATAGAATGTGATACATATACACACACACACGATATGTGTGTGTGTGTGTGTGTGTGTGTGTGTGTGTGTGTGTTTGTGTGTGTGATCCCAATACCAATTCTTACACACAAACACACGCCCGAGCGCACGCACACACAGGCACATTTACAACAGGGGAGTTGATCAACCTGCCTGATGGCGATATCACGTCAACTGGCTTCAGGCAAACTCAGTTTTGAGCCAACACCACTTGAACCACTCCTGTGCGGAACCCCCACTAGCCCATTCCCGTTGCAGTTACAGTCAATTTCAGCACCAAGAACGTACATATCCTGAGGCTGATACACGTATTCAGAACTCTGGTCGGCATTAGATCAACATGGTCGGGTTTAGATCAGGCTGGTCGGGTTTAGATCAGGCACACCAACGTTCTTAACGGCTTCTGCAGAACTAAAAATAGGACACAGAAATATAAGACATTGTATTCAATCACAGAGTCTGCGAACCAAACTGATATGCTGTCAGTCGACAGTAATGCCTTGAAAACCAAAATAAGTGACTTAACTGGTCGGGTTTAGATCCACTCGGTCGGATTTAGATCAAGCACACAAACGGCTTCTGCAGAACTAAAACAGTACATAGAAGTATGACAGGCGTTGCATTCGATCACGGACAGTCTGATAAAAGTTACTGACTGTGCGAATGAAATACGTATGCTAATAGTCTACAGTAATACCTTGAGAACTACAGCAGGTGACTGAACTGGTCGAAATTAGACAACTTTATCCTAATTCTTCTTAAACTACTTCTGCTACTACTACTACTACTACTACTACTACTACTACTACTACCTTGTTGCTGCTGACATTGCCAGTGTAGTAATCGTTGGGCCAGTACTTGAGATCTGATGTGGCTACTAGTTCAGACCCGGAGTCTGAATGGTCCGAAATCATTGTGACGATGACACTGTCTGGCAATGGACCTGAAGACTTATTGAAGTTATTCCTTCTGTCTGACAGCTGGTTGTCATTCACTGGCTTGTCTCCACTCCGCTACAAGTGTGACGCGTTATCTACGTAAAATTTGGATATTACGTCATGCTTTTGATGACGTAATTTGACAGTCTGAGTGATGAAAACAAACGAAAAAAACAAACACAAAAAAAAGAACAACAGCAAAAAAACAAAACAAAACAAAACAATCCAAAATCACTAAAAGTAAAACAAGAGAGGCAAGGCCTTCAAGACTCACTTGTGATACACTTTTTAAAAATAAATCTACTCGTTAAAATGTGTTCTGTATTTGTTATTATAAAGCTTTAGGTTTAAATAAATAAAAAAAAGAAAGAAAGAAAGAAAAAAAGAAAAGGAAAAAAAAGTCCTGACGGCAGATTCGAACCCCGCGTGTTCGGGTGAGAAGAAACCGTCTCGCCCAATACACTATCGTGGCTCCTGAACTGACGTTCAAAAATTTAACATTTAAACATGCTTTTTTAAAGGGCGATAAATCGATTGCGGTATTCGCAGTGAGAACGCTATTTGAATCATATTATTCTGGTGAATCTTGGGCATTGAAAAAATCTTTAAGGGCAATTAAAAATTCTTTTTAAGTCCGCAACATTTAGCCGTTTTCTCTGGATCTAGATAAATGTACAAGTTTAGTTGCACCCGCCGGGAATGTACGACAGGGTCAATTCAATTTCTCTTTTATGTTCATTCTAGAATTATAGTTTTAAAGTTGATATGAAAATTGAGTATTTTGTTAAACTAATAACATGTAGAGCCAAGTACAAGTACTATTAAACGTCGTATAAAGTGAAAAGGACTTCATTTTGAGAAAAGTCAAGACTGGAAATTTTTACGTTTCATCAAGGGTATTAACTCTCATGGTTTATTGTTTATAACTGTGAATTCCGACTGATTTTGTTGATATTTTTTATGGCAGTTTGGGGCATAATCCAGTAATCAATAAGGCGTTCACAAATCTTTCTCTGAATAAATATTTAATGGTCTCCTTCTCCAACTTTCCATCACATGTTATCGTGTATTGTCAATTGAATATAGGATTGAACGGGCAGGTCAACAACTTGAAACAAAATGGCGTCGTTCACGTTCGCGAAGAATATGTGCATGCGCTTTGAATATGTATAAATATGTGTACGCAATTGATTTTTGCCCATGACCTTCAGGGCTCAGCCAGTAGATCTATAAAGTCCACTCGTAGTACTGATTTT
>JAAQRG010008134.1:0-20849 GCA_011634625.1 Babylonia areolata
GTCTCACAGCCAGGTTGTCTCACAGTGAGGTGGGTGGGTGTTCTCACAATGAGGTGGGTGGGTGTTCTCACAGCGAGGTTGTTCTCACAGTGAGGTGGGTGGGTGTTCTCACAGTGAGGTGGGTGGGTGTTCTCACAGTGAGGTGGGTGGGTGTTCTCAGAGTGGGGTGGGTGGATGTTCTCACAGTCAGATGGTTGTGACATGTGGTGTTCACATGTTAGTTTGTATTTTTTACACAGTGAGATGGTTGCATGAGTTCTCACATTGAGATGAGTGTGTTATGTTCTCACAATGAGATTGCAGGGGTGGGGGCCGGGGGGCAGTGAGATGGATGCATATCTTCTCACAGAGAGGGAGGGGGGGTGTGCGTATGTGTGCGTGTTCTCACAGTGAGATGGTTGTGTTTTCACAGTGAGATGGGGATGTTCTCACAGTGAAATGGGTATGTTTGTGCCCACAATGAGATGGTTGTGTTTTACAGAGTCAGGTGTGTGTGTGTGTTCTCACAATGAGATATGTGTGTGTGTTCTCTCAGTTAGGTAGGTGTGTGTGTTCTCACAGGGAGATGTGTGTTTGTGTTCTCTCAATGAGATAGATGTGTGTTCTCACTGTGAGATTTGTGTTTGTGTTCTCCCAGTGAGATAGGTGTGTGTGTGTTCTCACAGTGAGATGTGTGTTTGTGTTCTGTCAGTGAGGTAGGTGTGTGTGTGTGTGTGTGTGTGTGTGTGTGTGTGTGTGTGTGTGTTCTCACAGTAAGATAGGTGTGTGTGTTTTCTCAATGAGATAGTTGTGTGTGTTTTCTCAACGAGATAGGTGCGTGTATTCTCACAGTGAGATGGGTGTGACCCCACAACGAGATGTGTCAGTGATAGGTATACCCACAGTTTGAGTGTGTGTGTGTGTGTGTGTGTTCACACAGTGATATATGGGTGTGTTCGCACAATGAGACATGTATACAACGCTATGTGTGGGACGAGTGACAGTCATCTCTTCGCTGCTCCGATGACTCATCCTGTGGCAGTGCAGTGCTGCCAGACACACACTGTGTGTGTGTGTGTGTGTGTGTGTGTGTGAGGGGAGGGGGGTGGATGCAGGGGGAGGGGTGGGGAGTGACGCAGCCACTGTCTCCCCGGCAGACACCAGGGGACTGGTCCTGCAACAGCCAGGGATAGTCGTGTTACAATGCAATAAGCATCACGGCCTTGTATGTGGGCGCTGGGGTTCCTAGCCTGCGGGAGGGACACCTGATCAATAACGTACCTTATGTGTGTGTGTGTGTGTTTTCAGCGACCTGCTTGGTATGCAGTTCACTGACAAGCTTTCCTTTATGCTGTCGCTACATATATGTGCGTTCTGATGTACCAGAAGTAACCTGTTAAATAATTCATCAGCAGCTTACCGCTTACAGCACATCACTCTCGGGGGTAAAGGGGTGGTTAGGTGGACAGAGAAGTTTCTGCTGCAGGTTCATTGCTGGATATCGAGAAATTCTTAAATGGGACAACTATGAAGTGATAATAGAATAATAGCAGTAAGGCGGTGCCCATCTCGAGCAGCTGAACTAGGTGCAGCCGAACTAAAGTGCTGCCATCCCTGGATGACGTGCTGTTAAAGGTTAAAGGTCCCATTGGCTTTTACGATAATCGGGGCAGTGAATTCATATCCACTGTGTCTCAGTAGGGGGCCCAGTCCTCTCCATCCACCGTTTTAACCTTCCGGGCCAAACAATTCAGGAACCAATTCACAGAGCCAAGAAAATCGTAGTATACTGGTAAAGTGCCTTTCCCAAGGACACTGACAACACCAGTGCCGAAACAATGGACCGAACCCTGACCACAGGATCAGAAGTCCAACGCTTTACTGATACTGCCACGGCGCCTCCAGACGTGTTGCAAAGCCGTCGGTCAATGAACTTAGTTACGAGCCGCCACACCAAGCATTGCAGTAGTTGATGGGGGAAGGAGACACTTGATGACTGACATACTGCCGGGTCATGTCATACAGTCATGACAGATAATCGGGCAGGTGATTATGCCTTCCAAGCGGGAAGGGTTCACTAGTCCGAGGGTTCACTAGTCCGAGGGTTCACTAGTCCGACAGTCAAACAGACAGACAAACACACAGACATACAGACTTCGTCGTCGTCGTCGTCATCATTTTTTCATTTTCCTTCTTTTCTTCTTCTCCTCTCCTGATCCTCCTCCTCCTCCTCCTCGTCCATGTCCTCCTCCTCGCCCATGTCCTCCTCCACATCCTCGTCTATGTCCTCCTCCTCGTCCATGTCCTCCTCCTCCTCCGCCAAATCCTCGTCCATGTCCTCCTCCTCGTCCATGTCCTCCTCCACAACCACGTCCATGTCTTCGTCCATGTCCTCCGCCACATCCTCGTCCATGTCTTCCTCCTCGTCCATGTCCTCCTCCTCCGTCAAATCCTCGTCCATGTCCTCCTCCTCCTCCAGATCCTCGTCCATGTCCTCCTCCTCAATGTCCTCCTCCTCTATGTCCTCCTCCTCCATTTCCTCCTCCTCCTCTATATCCTCCTCCTCCTCTATGTCCTCTTCCATGTCCTCCTCCTCCTCTATTAACCTCCTCTATGTGTGCGCACGCACACACACACACACACACACACACACACACCAAATCAAACCCCAATCAAATCAAATCAAATTGAAAATATATTCTTCGTTCAATCAAAACTTGAGAATGAAACATAAGTCACAAAATGTCTTTTTAAACGGAGATGACTAATTCTGGGGGGGGGGGGAGGGGAAGATATCATTCGTTTATTCAAAACTTAAGAATAAAACAGAAATAGTCACAAATTGTCTTTTTAGACTGATAGCACTAGAAAATAAGTTATTCTCCGTTCATTTAAAATTTGAAAATGAAATAGAAATAGTCACAAATTGTCTTTTAAACGGAACTGACTAATTTTCTTGGGGTGAAATAAGATATTCTTCGTTCATTGAAAACGTGAGAATCAAATAAAAATAGTCACAAATTGTACGTTTAAACGAAAATGACTAATTTTCTTGGGTAAGATGAGGAATTCTTGATTTATTCAAAACTTAAGAACGAAATAGAAATGCCACAGATTGTTAAAACGGGAAATGGCTAATTTCCTTGGGGGAGGGTGGGGAATAAACAGAACAATAAAGGGAATTCTTTGGCAGTAAAATAGAAATTAATGGGAAAAGAAAACTGATGGGTGACTTTTGATTTCAATTTGCTCTTTGAAAGAAAAATTCTCGCTATTCTTCTTAACAAGATAGAACCAGTCCTCGTTCAGTGGTAACCAGCGTTCAGTAGTGGTGCACAAGATGACTGATTGCGCGCCAATACCTGTCGACGTCTCGAACGCCGCGACGATACTCTTGTTTCAGCGCCAGGAGACGTTCTTCCAGGAGACGCCATCGTCTATGACGCCTAGTTGGGCGACCTCCCCTGTCCATGCTGAGGATTCCACTTTCCGTTGTGGCCTGGAGGTCCTTAAGATGCCTCACGAAGATCCAGACATTCGGATGCCTGACGCCTACTCGGTTATTCCAGGACCGATGGAATGACTCCGCATTATTGGTGGTGCGACAGTCCATGTTTCGTTCATACACGTTCCAGGCAGGAGGTGGGAACTGACCATCAATGTACGTGTTGTGGACAGAATTGAAGAAGTCAAACAAAGCAGGGTATTGGAAGATCTTCCTTCGGGTGCCAGGTAAATTCCGCAATAGTCGAAAGTTGTTCCTTACCAGGGCCAGTGGTAGAAATCCAAGAGCCATGACTTTTCGGAGTATTTCTTGGAGATCGGCATCTCTTCTGTAGGCTCTTGCAAGTCCAAGTTCCTGGATGCGGCGCCATATAGACTGGTTGAAATGGAAGTAACAGAGTTCCACCCGGGTGTTGGGTAACTCTGTCTCCACTGCGGTAATGAGCGCTTGCTCGAAGTCCATAACAATGGATGCAGGCTCCCAAGCGTGCCCTGTCAAGCGCAGCGCTTTACGCTTGATTGTTTGCAGGATCTGCCGGTAGTCTCCGATCGTTTTGTTGGTCATCAGCACTGTCAGAAATGGTAAAACGCGTCCCTGGTAATCACCTTGAATCACCAGCATTTGGTTGTATGGTTTAGGGCATGTCTTGAACGTGGCATCCACGTACAGCAGATTGCACTCTGTCAAAGTTCTAATGTTTTGATTTGTGCCAAAGATAGCTGTGCCCCAGTCATTGTTTTGTTGGAGCATGAATCTATGTCCACGCCAGGTTTCTTGCCATGGCCCAAGGAATTGTACATCTTCAACTTCCGCAGGAACTTCTGGCATGTTCTCAGTCTTAGTTCTAGACATCTGAGATCTGATGGAATGGAAGTCCGGAACCAAAGGAGGCCTGTCTCCCCCTCCTTGTCCGAATGCTTGGTGAGCTGCGGCGACTTGCTCATCATACACCCTTTTGATAGGCTTTGTGGGGTTGTCTCTGATTTTCTCTTTTGCGTCATTCAGATACTTGTCCCTTTTGATCTGATCTATGTCAGATTGATGATTGTGTCCCATTTCATCTTCAATTATCCTTATTTGCGGATTTCCTTCCTCGGGGTCAAAACGATTAGTTGTGACATTGGACCTACACGTCGTTCGCCAACAGCGCCAAAGCATGGTGGCTTGATGTTTTTTGTTCAGTTGGTACTTGTGGTCATTGTGTATCAGTACACGACCTCTTCCCCTCGAACCAACGGCGATCCAAGTGGCCATCTTAAACGACTTGAAGAAGCGTACCTTTTGAGATTCCTTCTCCGACGTTTGGACCTGGAAGTTTTTGCGTGGCTTATTCGACGAACAACGGGAAGCAAATGAACATTACTGCGCAAGTCAAAGCTGAAAACGGCGGGTGAACCCTCCTCGCTGGCCGAGCTCCTATTTCGACAGAAACAGGAAATACAGCCTAAAATTTCCCTCCTAAAAATTTCCCGCTTCCTTACCCCCCCCCCCTCCCTCGTCACCCCATCTTCTTCCGATTTGATGTCCCGGCCTTCTTTTCCTTTCATCCTTTTCCCCCCCGCGCGCGCGCGCACACACACACACACACACACACACACAGAGTTCACACACACATACGCGACATATAATCACCATGCACCCCCGCGCACTACCCTCCTCCCCCAGCCCTATGGTGTTTTTTTTGTTTTTTTGTACTTCCAGTTTACAAAAACTGGAAGTACTTTAGGATGTACAGATACCGAGGCCGCGTGTTCTGTCTGTGTGTTTGTGTGTGTGTGTGTGTGTGTGTGTGTGTGTGTGTGTGTGTGTGTCTGTCTGTCTGTCTGTCTGTCTGTCTGTCTGTAAACAAAATGTGTGGCACACCGTGCAGCAAAATCTACTGAACCGATCGCACTGAAAATTGGCACACTCTTCCCAAAGTTGTTGAGGATGATGCCCGACCCTTCCATTTCTCATTTGCATCTTTTGTTTTCTACTTCCGGTGATGTCGTCATTTTTGTGTTTTGTGTTTGTCTGTCTGTTTGACTGTCGGACTAGTGAACCCTCGGACTAGTGAAACTAGTGAACCCTCGGACTAGTGAACCCTCGGACTAGTGAACCCACGGACTAGTGAACCCTCGGTCTAGTGGGACGTTCCCAGACCAAGCAGCCAGAAGAGCAGCACGTAATTTCGAAGGAGCAATACAACTTGACATCCAGTTAGATCTACATGAATGCTTTAATAGTATAGAAAATATATCTAGAGATCCATTTAAGAAATTGCTTATAGATTCAAATAATCAATATTATCAGTATTGTGTAAACACAAAGAATGCACCCAATCCCCAACATTTTCTAAATTTGACAACAACAGCGCATTCAAGACAAATTACAAGTCTAATGTACAGAATTCGTTTGAATGCCTTTCGTACAAAACTTCTAAAAATATATAATGTATATATGTGCGGGAAGCAGATAACTATAAACCATCTACTAATTCATCATCCTAGTATAAAACAGTTCATTCCAAAAGATGTAGTTGATGACTTTTCTACCAATATTCCATCAGCCACTGAAAAGATTTTAAATGATTATTCATTGCTTAGAATGTTTTCGGAAATTTTAAACCACAGTGCAGTTGGTATCCTCTTTGATGTATTCTAATTAATGTCGCTATTTATATTTACATTGTTCTAAGTTAACACTGGATACCTTTGATGTATTCTAGTTAATGTCGCTATATATATATCTACATTGTTGTAAGTTAATACTTGTTGATATGCATACACATATACACTTACAGTAAAAAGACATTAAACTAAAGTACGAACAAACACCGCACACACACACACACACACACACACACACTGACACATACACGGCTGACACTGACGTAAACACTGCGTCACACACACACACACACACACACACACACACACACTGCATGGCACACACAGACACACACAGACACACACACACACACACTTTTATTGACTCACTTCTGTAAACAAAGTGAGTCTATGTTTTAACCCGGTGTTCGGGTGTGTGTGTGTGTGTGTGTGTGTGTGTGTGTGTCCCCGTGGTAAAAACTTTAACATTGACATTTTCTCTGCAAATATTTTGTCAGTTGACACCAAATTAGGCATAAAAATAGGAAAAATTCAGTTCTTTCCAGTCATCTTGTTTAAAACAATATTGCACCTCTGGGATGGGCACAAAAAAATAAAGAATGAAGCCTAATTATATGCAAGCTGCATTTACTGTTATATTTATATTTTTTGTATTCTCTAAACTTGGCACTTTGATCTGATATTCTGACCCAACAACAAGAGCAGTCATTATTATCATTTTTGTTCAAACAGGAACTTCTTTTGCTAAGCATGGAAGTTTTATTTATTTTGCAAACGTTTTGGTGCAAATAGTAAAGAAGGGAAATTACTCTGTAATTAATGCTAGGGGACTTAATTTGCTTTAAACTGATCTTTCTCATCTTAAACATTACATTTTAAAATTATACTCAATACATAAAAAATTTATGTGTTTTACTCTTAGTGCACAGGGCTTTCACTATGTTCATTCGCCCAAGTGGTCTTTTTCGGAAAATACTAAAATCAATACGACGAGTGGACTTTACAGATCTATTGGCTGAGCCCTGAAGGTCATGGGCAAAAATCAATTGCCTACACATATTTATACACATTCAAAGCGCGTGCTCATATTCTTCGCGAACGTGAACGACGCCATTTTGTTTCAAGTTGTTGACCTGCCCGTTCAATCCTATATTCAATGGACAATACACGATAACATGTGATGGAAAGTTGGAGAAGGAGACCGTTAAATATTTATTCAGAGAAAGATTTGTGAACGCCTCATCACTTACTGGATTATGCCCCAAACTGCCATAAAAATATCCACAGAATCAGTCGTTCTGTTGTTGTTGTTGTTGTTGTTTTGTGTGTGCCATAAGACATTATAAATTTTATTTCATCTATTTTTTCCAATACATATACCCTCCTTCACAATGCCCCCATTCGCAAACGTGCAATCCAGATCATGCAGTGGAACGCTAGATCTATTTCCACAAATTTGCCATATCTCATCCAACATTTGGCAAACTGTAATTACCAAACGCTTATATTACAATCCCTAAATGTGAGGAAGAATAACTATCCAAGCTTCCAGGTTATTATTACCCACCTGTGCACCAGCAGGTTGATACTGCCACAAAAATTAGTGCAGCCATATATATCAAAGAAAGGACTGAGTGCAGTGTATGCTCTCCACCAGCACCTAATTCTACTCCTGATTTCCATTCATGCGCGGCACGTGTTAAATTCAGTGATCACCTTACTCTTCGTGTCGTCTCTGTGTACTTACCTAGAGGACCAAACGAACTTAATACGGAATGGTTTCATAATGTTCAAGATAATGCAAAATGGTTGATAGGGGGAGATTTTAATGCCCATTCACCTTTTTGGGACAAAGATTGTGTATCAGCTACTTGTAACCGCTTTGTAGAAAATGTTGTTGATTCTTCCTTAAGCCTTTTAAATGATGACAGCGTTACCAGAATCCCTGATATTGTAACTCACAGGGCATCTGCTATAGATCTCTCTTTCATATCTGCTACGTTGTATCCAGAATGTAAATGGACAACGCATAAAGATACACTGGGAATTGATCATCTACCGATCATGACTTTTAATTAAACTGAAAGATATACGGAATTTCAAAAAGACAAAGTCCCAAAGTATAACTATAAAGATGCTGATTGGGAGAAATTCGAAAGTATGCTTGCTTGCAAAAACACTGAGTCCGTAAACACTGGGGATATAGATCATTTATATTCCTTCCGGAATTTATCGTCATCACTTATTCGATCCAAACTATCGTATGGACAAGAAGTCTTTTTCAATGCTCCAAAGCATTTGTTAAAGAAACTTCAAAGCATTGACTGTAAAGCATATAGACTTGCCCTTGACGTACCTTTCCAACCCTCGGAACATATAAAGAAATAGGAGAATTACCTTCGGATGAATACCGAAACCTGCCATGTGCTAAATACGTATTGAGAAGCTCAACAACTGAAAATTTTACATCGGAGGAAGTAAGAATTACATCTGAAAACAACTTCCCAAAAAGAGCTAAAACGATATCTTATCTAACACCAATTCAGTTGGCACGTTTGTGTCAGCAAACCTTTTCCAAAAGTCCGAAATTAATCCAGATAATGTAAACACCCCGAAAACAGTAAGTCCATGCCCCATTTGGGAGATGAGTAAAGCACAGTTTGATATCAATCATATTGACATTGCAAAAAAAGAATGGCAACAGAAGTCCGATTACACCTTCAGAATAGATACTTTGACCACTTACATATTTACACTCCTAGGCAATGGCCAAGCAGTTTCAGCTTTCGTTATACCAAAACTGAAAACTGAACAATCATACCATATTGGTAAAGATCAGTCAATATTCACAGCTGAACTTATCGCTGTTCTTATGGCTTTAAATTATATTCTTGATCTTCCAGTTTGCCTTCTACAAGTCTTATTTTGTGTTGATTCAAAATCTGTATTATATGCTTTAAACTCATCAAATTGTAAGAACAAGTCCAAAATAAACGTAACCAAGCGCTATGCTTGCTTCAAAACTTGCTTCACGCACAAGCTGTATTAGCAGACGACAGTTTTCGCAACAACCCGTGTGCAGAATGTGTGACGCCCCTCCCAGTTTGAATACAAAGCCCATTCTAAACCTATTCCCTAATCATCTATTAAATCAAGTCTCTTTATCGTTCAGTGCAATATTAGTTGTGCTTTGACACACACTTTAATCAGTTAGAAGCATACTTGATTTCAGTTAATCGTTCGTCAGTCTAAAGATTTCAGCTGACGCTAAGCTTACGTCATTTTGTCCTCCTCACCAAACAACCCACTTTTTGCGTGACCAGTGTCGCGGTACGCTATTGGCTGAGCTGGAATCTGTGTTTCTGCTCTACCGCTCTACCGTATTTAATTAATATCTCTTTTGTCGTATCAGTAAACTACAAGTATTATATACTGGTAGAATCGTGATTCCATCTTTAAATCTATTCCATTTATGTTTGCCTACGTTAAACTGATTTTACACAGTTTGTAATTTTCAGCGACGAGCTAGTTAAAACTGACCATGTTCAGGTGACTTAAATTAAGATTATAAATTTATCGTAAATAATCAACATTTCATTTTATACTCAATAGAAAGTAGGCGTTGAGCTCTTTCTTTTGCAACTTATCCGACGTAAATCGGTTCAGGAATCCTTTAGAAATATATCACTGAACACCTTGTCAGACCGATAAACACAATTGTCGTCGGATTTGGCCTGATTTGAGCCGATCTGCTTTGCAGCACACGTGATTGTCTTTGTAGTTCGCTGAACTTGCATAAATTGGCACAGTGAGTGATGAGTGGTTTTAGGTCGTTAAACTCCAACAATGATGAGTGGTCATCTGAGCAGAGCCGCGCTCTCTCTCTTGCTGCGTCGCAAGCAGTGTGCGAGTGTGTGTCGTGTGTGTTCACACAAGGGCTGATATCTCGCTACGTATCGCTGCACTGTCTTCTCTTCTTATATCTTCTTCCCATTATCTCTTCTTCTCTTTTTATTTCTTCTCCTTTAGGTCTTCTTTTTTTTATATTCTCATAACTAATGTAAATAAAACAATAGAAAAACCCATTTGTGACTGGCCAGTCTATATGTTCCTGGCCTGTGCGCGGGAATCCTTGTCTTTCCTTTAATACAGTAAATCATTATTAGTTCTTTTGTACCGTCCGTACCCTGATATACCACTCGGTTCAGTACACGGCTACATAATAATAGAAATAAGTCACATTGTACATCTTCTGAATTTGAGAGGAACACATATAACTTTTTGTTGGTTCCTTCTCACTTTGGTCTCCTATATAATGGACTGATGGGCTGACAGGGCTGCAAGGAAAGGTGCAAAACACCAACAGGGAACCACAGACCTTTATGTGCCTTTGTCTGTACAAGAGGGGTACCGCTTACTAGAAAAAGCATCATGGAGCAAAGTCAGGGATGTATACCAGCAAAATGGCAAAGTTTTAAATAAAACTATAAATAATATTCAACAACCGGAATCTATCAATCAATCAAATACATTCAGTAATTTATTCAGATTAAGGCAAATTCAGGCATTATCAAACAGGATAAAGCTGAACGCTTTTATAACAAAGTTCAGCAGAGATGTTAAATGCATATGTGGAGAATCTATTTCTAGCAAACACATGCTCTTTGAATGTCAGAGTCTGAAATCGTTTTTACCAAACTTCTCTGAAAAATCTTTTGGATGTATTTTTGACAATTTCAAGATGTTATCTGCTATTGCAGAAGGTTTGCTGCATAGTCCAACTGGACATTTGTTCATAGTTGTTGCAGTTGTTTGATGTTAGCATTTCCTTCTATATTGTGCCTGTGTCTCCCCTTTTAGTGTTTTATTTTTTCCAGTGCTCTGTATCTTTCCCCACCACACACACACACATGCACACACACGTGCACACACACATACACACAGACCATTCTTCACCCCCTGCCCAATACCGTTCCCACCACTGACCACGCCCCCCCCGTCTAATATCACTCAAAGTGGAAGACGTTAAACTGAAGACTACACACACACACACACACACACACACACACACACACACACACAGAGGAAAACATGCACATGCGCGACAATCCTTTTCAGACAGCGAAAAGTTTGCAAAACATTTGGGTAAAAAGGCAGATTTACGCATTTCCGGTTGTAGATCTTTGCAGGCAAAATAGACCGACGGATCGACAGAATTCAACAATGCCAGAAAGTATGCATTTCTTGCTTCAGATTTTCGCGAACATTTGATACCGATTTTGAATATATACATACTTCTTTCAAACCCAATCTGGTATGATGTTAAGTTTCTTTGCTATATTTTCGAGGGTCGCTGCAATGACCTGAGATCGTGTAACGGAAAGAAGAAGACCTGAGATCTCATAGCACTAAACCGAGCAAATTTCTTTCTTCCCCAGTCTCTCTCTCTCTCTCTCTCTCTCTCTCTCTCTCTCTCTCTCTCTCTGTCTGTCTCTCTCTGACGTCTGTCGCTGTCAAATGATATAGCATATCTAGATCAGTAGATGTATTGTGTACTAATTGACGCTTGAAACTAGCATGATTTCAACCACAGAAACTTACCATCACAGTAAATTGCTAGGGTTTTAAATTGACGAAGTAATGTTGTGAAAAACAGCAAGAAGGCAGGTGTGTTATTACTGTTGTTTATAAAGTTGTGTTGTGAAGCTGTAACAAGCAGCCTGTCACGGTAGGTCTGCACATTGACACCGAGTTAGGCTTAGTTGCAAAGTTTACACTGACGCAGTTGATCAGCTGGCTTTGAGAGATTTGAGTTAAAAGGGGAGGAAAACAAAACAAAAAGCAGCTGACCTAAGTGCATAGCAGAGGTATTTTAAACTAAAGATGTAAGAAACCTTCAAAAGAAATTTAGCACCAGAGCTTCAATTTTGATTATATGTTTTGAGAACCAAAGATATTCTTGTGAAATATGTTGTTGAAGTTTCCTGTGTGAAGTAGGATATCATGTCTGATTAGAGTGTAAGTTATATGCCAGCTTTGATCAGGTTGAAAGCAGGTGCCAAAATATGTTAAATTAAGAAAAGAAAGAAGATAGAAACAGACTTCATAACAATAAAATACAGCAGGGCGTTAAAAGATGGAACAAATGAAACCATCTCAAACATAACATTAACTGAAATCAGAAATATGAATCATATTGAATAAATAATTGATGATAAACCAAGCAAGTGAAGCAACTCTAATGTTTGTAAACTAAATGCATAGGATATGTTGAAATATGTTCTGTACACAGTAGTCACTAGGTGGAAACTGGAAGTGGAAAGTAAAGATAAAAAGCAGCAGGAAAATTGAAAGCTGGCAGTATTGTTGTGTGGGTTTGTTTTTTAGAGAAAAAAACAACTAGTAGTATCTTGTAGCTGAAATTTTTAGTGCTACTGTTGAAGGCTGTGAGTGTGTGTGTGTGTGTGTGTGCACTTGGCACCAGGCACCTGCTAATTTGAGCCCTGATTTGATTCTTGTATTGATTTACTAAAATGATAAGAAGACCGAGGCACTTCTCATTCAGTGATTCACTCAAAGCGCTCATTTTCTGACTTGCCTAAGCCTTCATCTATATTGGTAGGAACCTTGGATATACCTTTCTCAGCATCTGCATGCAATTTAGGGTACATGCTTTCAGATGACATGATATTTGACATACACATCAACCATATTTGTAGGTCAGCATATGCAGCACTCTGACAAATCAGCTCCATTGTCAATGATAAAACACAAAAACAAATACTTTGTACTCCCTTTAAGGGTGTACATATACCCCTCCAGGGCAAGATGTTTCCCCCAAATTAACATAAATTATCACAATAAGCTGTGTCGAACTCAAAGTACTAGAATATAATTCATGATGTCTGGCAGTCAAGTGGCACCTTTCTGCTTTCGTTAATACTAATTATATATATATATATATTTTTTTTTTTTTTTTTTTGATGAACAGTTAATTTTTTAACAAGGATTATATACCAGAGAACAACTCCAGAGTCTATTGTAGTACTTGATCTTTGTATACATACCACCCAAACAAGCCCTTATTTGGTATGCTGTGTGTTGTTCTGATACTTCTGTGACTTGTTGCAGGAGATGGAGAACCGTTCTCCAACCCTGTGGCTCCTGTTTCACACAGCCACCACAGGGATGATGTGGATGATGATGCGTGAGTAACTCTCTGTCTTCTTCACATTCTTTTCACTTTTGAAGTCTGTGGAATGTATTCTGTAGAGAAGGATAATTTATAGGGTATCAATACTATCTTATTTTAATTTATAGCATTTATTATTGTGTCAGACTGCAGTAGTATGACTGCAAGCTACAGCCAGTGTGTTTGCTCTGTTTGGTCAATTTATAGAATAAAGAATGCTATATCAGTTGTTGATAAAAAAAAAAATCAAAAAAATCCTGTATCTGTGTAAGTTATAGCTGATTAAAACAGTGGTGCTAGTTTTTGTCCAAGATGTGTTGCTGTCAAAGATTTCTTGTCTGCTGTAATGTAAATTATTGATCTGATATTAAGTTATGAGATGTATAACTGAGGTTTGATTCTGCATCGTTGTTGTAATGTGTTTGTTGTTTGGGGTGAGGATGAAAAGAAATGGAACACATAATGACTGTGAGAGAAAGCAGTTAAAGTTTTAACATTACATAAATAAGAGAAATAAATATTTTGTTTTTCAGTAACAACTCAGACAAATGAAGAAATATTAAATCTTTTTCTTTACCTTAGTTTGAGTTTAATGTTCACAAAACCATTGTCATTTTTATTTAAACCAAGTAATGGTTATGACAGTGACATAGAACAATAGAGATTGTGATATTTATACATGTATTTTATTTGTTGTTTGCAGCCATCCCCTGACAAATGAAGATTTCCGAAAGTTGTTGATGACTCCCCGTGGCCCATCTTCATCATCGTACTCTGCTACTATCAGCCAGGCACAGAGACAGTAAGACTTTCCAAACTCAAAAAGCATATCATTCTTCTTTCTCACTTTCTGGTATATTCATGTTTTCTCTTATTCATATCTCTCTCTCTGTCTCTCTCTCTCTCTGTCTCTCTTTCTCTGTCTTTCTCTCTCTCTGTGTCTCTCTGTGAAAGCTAGACAAAACAGAAGTTTGTACATTCAGAGTGTTTAGTTTGAAAAGTGACAGTCAGCTGAGCACTTTTCTTGGTTGCTGTTGTTTTTTCTTCGTCTTTTTATCAGTTGTCATTGCTGTGTGTTCAAATTGCTGGCGTTTTTTCTCTGTCCTGTTATCAGTTGTCATTGCTGTGTGTTCAAATTGCTGGTGTTTTTTCTTAATCATATGATCAGTTGTCATTGCTGTGTGTTCAAATTGCTGGTGTTTTTTCTTAGTCATATGATCAGTTGTCACCGCTGTGTCAAGTGTGTGTTCAAATTGCTGGTGTTTTTTCTCTGTCCTGTTATCAGTTGTCATTGCTGTGTGTTCAAATTGCTGGTGTTTTTTCTCCGTCCTATTATCAGTTGTCATTGCTGTGTGTTCTAATTGCTGGTGTTTTTTCTCCGTCCTATTATCAGTTGTCATTGCTGTGTGTTCTAATTGCTGGTGTTTTTTCTCCATCCTATTATCAGTTGTCACAGCTAAGTGTTCATATTTATGGTGTTTTTTCTCTATCATGATCAGTTGTCATTGCTTTGTGTTCAAATTACTGGTGTTTTTTCTCCATTATATGGCCAGTTCTCTTTGCTGTGTGTTAGATTGCTTGTTTTTTTTTTCTCAATCAAATGATCATTGCTGTGTGTTATCTCAGTAATATGATCAGTTGTAATTGTTGTGTGTTACAGTTGAATTTTTTGTGGTACATTGTGGCATTGTCAGATCAGGGCTGAAACAACTTTGCTAGGTGGTGGTGGTCATGGTATTGTAGTTATTATTGATGAGTTTTTTTTCTTGTTTTTTTCTTTCAGCTGTTCAGTTGAGGCAGTAGTTTGGAATGAAATTGTTTTTCTTTTGCGTAGGGTTCCTGTCATAATTATAGAAAGAAGATGTTAAAATTTATGTCTTAAATAGTCTGTATGATTGTTTATTGTAATTGTGGATTTGAATACATGTTGACATGTTGGATGTTCTTTCTTCTTGCCTTAATGACACATCTACCACTCTCTCTTTTTATTTTTTGCTTTTTATTTAATGTAAACTTACTGTATGTTTTTTTTTGCTTAAGCATTACTGCTGCTTGTGGATGTGTGTTTTTGTATATTTGTGTGTCTCTGTGTGTGTTCAGTTCATAATGTGATAATCGCTTGTATTCCTTATATGATGTGAAAATTAAAATGTCAGTTTAATTACACATACCTCCTATTATAAGTTTCTGAAAGCCATATATTGATTTAACATAAACACAAGTGTTTGGTAAAACTGCTAATCAGTTACTTTCTGAATTTGGTCGTATTGTGTATGATAATGATTAATGGTGTGTCAAGAAGTACATGTCATCATGTATCCATTCCATCTGTAACAATTATGTCACAGTGATCAAGAGAAAGAAGAAGAGGAGGAGGAGGATGCAGCCACCAGAAGAAAGAAAAAGAAAAGGTAATGTCTTCATTCTGTGTGCATGTGCATGTGTTTGTGTGTGTGTGAACTGCTTACCTGATGTTCCATATAAGTCCAGTCCATTCATTTGTTTTAGAATCTCATACATTATTATACATTCCAAACAGTTACCAAGGAACAGGTCAAAGATGTCATCCTCAAGATGCCAAAGAAATCATGCAGTCTTGATCCTATCCCACATTCTATATTTTACCAGTGTTTAGAAGAATTACTATTATAACCAGTATCATAATATATCCTTGACCTCAGGTGTTGTCCCACAGTCCTTCAAGCATGCCTTGGTGTGTCCCTTTTTGAAGAAAGCTAGTCTTGATCCCGAAAACCTGAAAAACTATAGACCAGTATCAAACCTCCCATTTCTGTCTAAAGTTTTAGAACGTATTGTGCTTGGCTAGCTTATGAAACACCTTGAGATCCACAGTCTCCTGGAGCCATTTCAGTCAGTGTACAGAAAGGGACACAGCACGGAAACGGCCTTATTACGTGTGGTCAATGACCTGTTGCTAGCATCTGATGCAGGCAAGGTATCCATTCTGTCACTGCTGGACCTTTCTGCAGCATTTGACACAATAGACCATGACATTATGGTCAGAAGGTTGTGTGCTGTGTTCGGACTCAATGGTACTGTTCTGAAATGGTTTCATTCCTACTTATCAGGTCGCACACACTCTGTCCTTGTAAATGGAAACCAGTCTGTTCCATCTGTGCTCAGATATGGGGTACAAGGTTCCGTCCTGGGACCTGTACTCTTTACAATGTACACACAACGTCTAAGTTTGATCATCCAACAGTCTGTACCTCACTATCATGTGTTTGCTGACAATTCTCAACTATATGATTCTACTATTCCTTCTGAAATTCTATGTTTAGCTTCTAAGTTTAAAACTAGTATAGAAAATGTAGCAAAGTGGATGAAACGAAACAAACTAAAAATGAATGATGACAAAACAGTACTCATGCTGACCGGTAATAAAAAATAAGCTCAAGCAGATAAATAAAACGTCTATCATTTGTTCTGGCATAGAAATTTCTTTTTCTAGTTCTGTCTGCAGTCTTGGTTTTTACTTCGATTAATCCCTCACGATGGAATTCATGTGAACCACCTGTGTAAAGTTCTTTACTTTCAGCTTTGTAAGATTAGTAAAATCCACCCCTTCCTGTCTGTTGATGCCACCAACAAACTTGCTGTTGCCTTCATTTTATCCCGCCTAGATTATTGTAATTCTCTCTTTGCTGGCCTTCCCAATGATAAACTCTACAAGCTCCAGAAAATACAGAATAATGCAGATCGACTTGTCCTTAAAAAGTCAAGGAGAGAGAGTGCTACTGCTGTCCCACCCTCATATCTTTCTGAGCTTGTTAACCCGTACTTGCCAAACAGAACATTGAGATCTCTTGATTCCTCCCAGCTAACTGTTCCCCGATACTTCCTTAACTCCTGTGGAAAGACGTCATTTTCCGTCTTCGGCCCAATAACTTGGAATTCTCTGCCTATAACTCTCAGACAAACAACTCATCTATCTACCTTTGAAGTAAATCTTAAAACTTGTCTCTTTAAAAAATACTTGTCATAACTCAAATAGTGCTATTGTCCCAGGCCCATGGCAATGTGAGTGTGTGTGATGGGAGAGTAGAGAGAATGGGAGTGGGTAGATGGATGGTGGTGGTGTGGTTCGAAATGGAGAATGACCCGATTTTTACCCCTTTAACCTTTTCTATCCAAAATATTATTTTACAATTTTTACAATATCTGTGGCATGCAGATTACAGTTATGTTCCTTTTTACATGTATGTATTTTAATTGCAAATTGCTGCCATCTCAGCCGTTTAATCATGTATATGTCTGTGCGTGGGTGTTAGTGTGAATGTAACAGTTGTATTGATAGTATGCTCCTTTGTGAGTTTTATGCATTGTGTTTTTTACAATATTTATGATTTTGTTTTATGTTTCTACTACTTTTTATATGCTTTCTTGTTTCACTTTAGGTACTGGATTGTAAAGCTCTTAGAGCTTGCTTATGCTTGTATTATAGCACTATATAAAAATAAATTATTATTATTATTATTATTCATTCTGTAACGGTTTTTTTAAAGTATGACAGTGTGTTAAAATGTACTGAAGTGGAATTCTATTCTTTTCCGTGTGGAAACTCATTTCCAACACCAATTTATTTTGCACAGAAAATGAATGTAATCATGACACTGGCATGACTTAAGTTGTGAGGAAACAAATACTTGCTCGCCACTGAAGATTAAGGGAATTTTGGTGATGATGGTCACATGGTGTCTCTTTCTTTTCTTTTTTTTCTTTAATGGTATATAGAATTCATTTCTTTGAATCAGATTAAGAATTTGATATTTTGAAAAAAGAAACTTGACTAATTTTCAGAAAATCAGAAAGTGTGAATGATCTGAAGGTATTTGTGTATAAGTTTGACTTTGTGTGTGCAAGTGTGCTCGCATGTGTGTGTGTGTGCATGTGTTTCAGCATATATGTATGTATATGTATGTCTTGCATATGTGTGTGTGTGTGTGTGTGTGTGTGTGTGTGTGTGTGTGCATGTGTTTCTGCATATATGTATGTATATGTATGTCTTGCATATGTGTGTGTGCTTGTGCATGTGTTTTTGCATATATGTATGTATATGTATGTCTTGTATTGTGCAGTTATTATGCCAAGCTGAAGAGGGATGAAGAAGAGAGACAGAAAGAACTGTCAGCCAAATACCGAGACAGAGTAAGTTGTTTCAAACATGTTTTGTAACTTCATTGTATTGTTACTTGTATAAGACAGAAAGAACTGTCAGCCAAGTACCGAGACAGAGTTAAGTTGTTTCAAACATGTTTTGTAACTTCATTGTATTGTTACTTATATAATATGAACTTTCAGCCATCAGCATCATTTTTTCATTTAAATCCTGTTGCAATCTAGTGTACGTAACTTTAACCAGTAGAGTGCCTATAAGACGTCAGCTGAGGTCCTACAAAAAGTATTGCCATAGTGCCTGTAAGACGCCCACTGACGTCTTGCATATGTTCAGATTTTTCCTTTATTGGAGTTTGGTTCAGTTCACATAAACAGACTCTGAACAGTTAGTTTGATCTTTCTGGATTATTAAAATACTATTTAAATGAACTTATATCAGGTAGAAGACCTCTTTCCACTCGATAATAATTTGCAAACTGACCACGTGATACGCATGTGGAAAAGGGGGTTGCATCATGTGTAAACAAATGCATTGAAAACTGTGTGCAGTAAAGCAAATAGTCACAGTCAGCAGATTTACACAATTCTGAAAGCTCTGCATGTGATTATGGACAGCTTTCATGATGGAGAAGGATCTCTCTTGTCTGATGATTGGTTTGAAAACGAAGGTGATTGACAACAACAGTTATGAAACTTACAGCCCAGTTTATGGTAATTTAATCCGTCCATCCAATCAGACAGCGTTTTTGAACAACTGGCTATGACTGACTGAATACGTGCAGCCAGTGTTGGAAGAAAGGAATCTGTGTGAGAGGAGTGATGTAAGACGATAGGTTTAAGGCCAGCCAGAGGTCATCAAAGGGGCGTGGCTTTTGGGAAGAGTGAACTCACATTTCAAAGCTGACAGAAGGCAGTTGACAACCGCCAATGCCCCACGATTTTCACGAAACGCAGTGCTGAATCTGCACTGGCCATGAAACACGTGCTTTTTGTTTTTAACACTTTTTTTTTGCTGAATCAGAGGGATGACTTATTTGAAGAGGTGGCAAGCCCAATGCACAGCAGATACTTTCATCAGCCCACGTGCAACTTGAAAGGAGTGAACATCATCAAAGAACTTCACCCTCACTTGAAAACGCTCTTTGCTGTCAAAAAGCTTGCCAGTTCAGTCTCTGGGACTGTGATTGACCTTTTACGTTGACTTTACTCACTTTTGTCATTGTTGGGACAGTGATTTACTTACATGTCTGCAAGAGCTGTGATTTGTTTTCATAAGGTTATACCCTGTTTTAATTTCTTCTTCATGTGTATAATCTGACAATAGGCTTGCTATTTCTAGCTGTATTTTGTTTCTTTTCTTTATGGATGTCATTATGTAGAGGTGGGAAGTCTTTTTTGTTGCAAAAAAATTATCTTGAATTTACATGCCTGAACAGTTACCTACAATCAACCTAATTGGGAAAGAAAGCCCAGAATCTATACTCATTTTCCTTCACAAAAACTTATTTTTTTTCTGTATGCCCATAGCTTTTGTGCTAGAACTTTTTTGTAATTCATTACCCCCAAATCCCTGGCAAGGGGAGGGCACTTTTTGTTTGTTTGTTTGTTTTTTTGTTTTGCAAAATTCTCAGGCACTGAACTGGTTTTAAGGAAGGCAGTGAGGGGCTGTGACAGACGTTGTGAGGCAAGGAGTTCCATATTTGAACGGCAGATGATGAAAAGGCTCGACCACCGTGCTGTTCTCTTCTGTAATTGGGGACGCCGAAGATTCTATCATTAGCAGCAGAGCGAAGATAACGGGAGGGTACCTAGATTTGAAGATGTCAGAGAGGCATCGGGGTGCAGTTCCAGATTTGACATGGTAGCAGAGACAGGCGGCTTTGTATTTGATTCTTTGCTCAATGGGTAACCAGTGCAACTCATTTAGAGGTGGTGTGTAATGTGCGGATTTTTTTTTTTTTTTTTTTTTTTTTTGCATTATAATCGATGATGATGATGCTAACAACAACAACAACAATAATGGAATATGATAATAATAATGATGATAATGATAATTATAATATAATGATGATAAGAAGAAGAACTGAATTGATAACTGAACTGATAACTGAATGAAGAACAATATCAACAGATGAACAATACAACAAACGTTATGACATAATGTGGGATAGATAATGCTGTTTTTTGTAAGGTGGCTGGGCAATGGTTTTGCTTGATCGTCTCTGGGAGTGAGTTTTTCTTAGGGGAACGCCAAGCTAGATTTAAACAAATCAATTCTTGTATTCTTGGGATCGAGATGTGGTATTTCTTCATAGATTAATATGATTATTTTTTTTATATTAATGTTGGTGATGGATTCCATTCATAATCTTGCGCATCGTGATTCTTTTGTTATATCATAAACTCCTGGATAATGTGATAACTT
>JAAQRG010008136.1:0-20829 GCA_011634625.1 Babylonia areolata
GCGCCACAGTGTGTCAGCATGTGAGGACGTGTGCATGGGATGTGTGTGAGGCTTTGTGTGTGTGTGTGTGTGTGTGTGTGTGTGTGTGTGTGTGTGTGATTGCTCTGAGAGTGCATACTATCATGGGAATGTATGTGTGTGTGTGTGTGCGTGCGTGCGTGCGTGTGTGCGCGCGTGTCTGTCCGTGTCTGTGTGTTTATGTGAGCGTGATAGGGGAAGAAGACAAGAGAGAGGAAGATGAATATGAAGATGATTTCACAGGTATGGTGATGAACAACAGATCTTTGTACTGAACCATTAAATCATATTTGAATTTCCAGAGTTTTCTTTCATGAACTGTGGATTTCATAAACTGGTGCATGTGTGTTCTGTGTGCGTGTGTGTTCAATAATAGTACATTTAAATCGCGCATTTGACATTCTCAAAGCGCCTTACAATAATAGGTGAGTAAGACACAAAGAACACAGAACACATGCATGTATGCCATATGCACACACAGACACATACATTTTTGGAAAACAAAGATAATGAGATCTTATGTATCTATCCTGATGTTATGAATGACATTGCAATATATGAAGGTCACTTTGATGTCAGCCTGCTTGGTTTTTATAAATTTTATTTCAGTCACCAACCATTTTCAAAAACAAAGAAAACATTGATTGGGAAAAAACAAACAAACACCTTATATGATAATATTGGACAATGGTCAAATTCAACGACAGTATTTCCTTACAGAACTGGGATGGCATCTGTTAGTGGAGCAAAAGGCAGTTAGAACCTCTCAAAACCTCCGTCAGTAAGACAGGCAAAACCTCCATCATCAAGACAGTCAAAACCTCCATCATCATCAAGACAGTCAACACCTCCATCATCAAGACAGTCAAATCCTCCATCATCCATACGGTCAAAACCTCCATCATCAAGACAGTCAACCTCCATCATCATCAAGACAGTCAACACCTCCATCATCAAGACAGTCAAAACCTCCATCATCCATACGGTCAAAACCTCCATCATCAAGACAGTCAACACCTCCATCAGGAAGACAGTCAACACCTCCATCAGGAAGACAGTCAACACTTCCATCATCAAGGCAGTCAACACTTCCATCAGGAAGACAGTCAACACTTCCATCATCAAGGCAGTCAACACCTCCATCATCAAGGCAGTCAACACTTCCATCATCAAGGCAGTCAACACCTCCATCAGGAAGACAGTCAACACCTCCATCATCAACGCAGTCAACACCTCCATCAGGAAGACAGTCACCACCTCCATCATCAAGGCTGTCAACACCTCCATCAGGAAGACAGTCAACACTTCCATCATCAAGGCTGTCAACACCTCCATCAGGAAGACAGTCAACACCTCCATCATCAAGACAGTCAAAACCTCCATCAAGACAGTCAACACCTCCATCATCAAGGCGGTCAACACCTCCATCATCAAGGCAGTCAACACCTCCATCAGGAAGACAGTCAACACTTCCATCATCAAGGCAGTCAACACCTCCATCATCAAGGCAGTCAACACTTCCATCATCAAGGCAGTCAACACCTCCATCAGGAAGACAGTCAACACCTCCATCATCAACGCAGTCAACACCTCCATCAGGAAGACAGTCACCACCTCCATCATCAAGGCTGTCAACACCTCCATCAGGAAGACAGTCAACACCTCCATCATCAAGGCAGTCAACACCTCCATCAGGAAGACAGTCAACACCTCCATCATCAAGACAGTCAAAACCTCCATCAAGACAGTCAACACCTCCATCATCAAGGCAGTCAACACCTCCATCATCAAGGCAGTCAACACCTCCATCAGGAAGACAGTCACCACCTCCATCATCAAGGCAGTCAACACCTCCATCAGGAAGACAGTCAACACCTCCATCATCAAGGCAGTCAACACCTCCATCATCAAGACAGGCAAAAGCTCTATGATAAAACAGCAACCGGAAACAAAGGACATGTGTGATGGGAAAGGCAGTGGAAACCTGACCCACAAGGAAACAAAGGACATGTCTGTGTGATGGGAAAGGCAGTGGAAACCTGACCCACAAGGAAACAAAGGACATGTGTGATGGGAAAGGCAGTGGAAACCTGACCCACAAGGAAACAAAGGACATGTCTGTGTGATGGGAAAGGCAGTGGAAACCTGACCCACAGCGTGAAACAAAAGGACATGTCTGTGTGATGGGAAAGGCAGTGAAACCTGACCCACAAGGAAACAAAGGACATGTCGTGTGATGGGAAAGGCAGTGGAAACCTGACCCACAAGGAAACAAAGGACATGTGTGATGGGAAAGGCAGTGGAAACCTGACCCACAAGGAAACAAAGGACATGTCTGTGTGATGGGAAAGGTAGTGGAAACCTGACCCACAAGGAAACAAGGACATGTGTGATGGGAAAGGCAGTAGAAACCTGACCCACAAGGAAACAAAGGACATGTCTGTGTGATGGGAAAGGCAGTGGAAACCTGACCCACAAGGAAACAAAAGGTAAACTTTTGGTTATTTCTTGTTTAGTATCCTAAATTCTGAGACCTATTGTATTCGACAAAAAAAAAAAAAAAATCGTGTTTTTGATACAGACATGTGAGAAATGACAGAGCGTGCAAACCCCCCCACACCTCATCTCCCCTCAGTGGTTAAAGTTTCCATCAAGTGTGACGGGTGTGAACTGGTATCGTTCTGATTGACCCACTAACATTATTTTGGTCTCAGCTTGTGCCGAGTGGCAGAACGATCAACCCCGTGTCGAAACAAGACCGTTTCAAACACCTGCACAGCGAAATGGGGAGACCTCAGCAGGTCACAGAAATGATGTATTTGCACATCATGGTCACTTTTTTCCCCGTCCAAACATAGCTTATGTTCGTGTTCTTTGCGAGTGTAGCACGCTGTTTTTTTGTTTGTTTGTTTTTGTTTTTGTTTGGAGGCAGTTTGCATTTTAGATACAAGCATAGCTGGACCAGATCTGAATCCTCCTTGTCAATCTGTTACACTCGCTGTTAGCCTGATCAGCGCGTTGGGTTAATGTGAAGGTCAGGGATTTTCTTTCATACCCTTCCCCCTTTTTTCATTAAAAAAAAAAAAAAAAAAAAAATCACTATTGAAGCAGATGTGTATCTGATGCGTAAGTCGTTCAGTCCGCGCACTTTGATGCCTGTGAAGCTGAAACCCCTTTATCACAATGCCAACTCCCAGTTTTTGGTGTTTTTGAGTGTCCTGTTGTTGGCTGCTTGGTTTCCTGCGTCACAGGATGGATTATCTATCTTTGTTTTTGTTTTTCATATTTAATTTCATGCACATTTTCCTTTTGTCACCGGGCCTTGCCCGCTTTTGGCTTTTTCTTCTTGTTCTTTTTTTGTAAGTTTAATTATGCGATTGACGAGTAAAAAAAAATACATGTCTGTTCTTTTTTGTTGTGTTATTTTAGAGCGTTCTCTTTTGCCTAAATCTGACGGAGATCATGAAAAGAGGGAGAAAGGGTAGTGGCGGGAGGGTGGTGGTAGTTGCATTGAGGAATCTTTAAATGGCACCTTCCTTGGCTTAAACTTATTCAAGGAATTTAAAAGGATTTTTTTTCATATTTTTCTTTTATTAACAAAGACTTTTTTTCATTTCTGATTTTTTTTCTCCAGCAAATTTTCTGTCAAATATTGCATCTATCATTCCTTTTTTTTTTTTTTTTTTTTTTTTTTTACTGCTCCGCTTTTCGAGTTTTATCTTTTTACTGAAATATTGCAACAATCGGGTTAATTCTTTTGCCTTCCCCTCCCACCCCACCCCCTCACTACTTTTCGGTCATGCTTTGCTAACAGAATCAAAGGGCCGACATAAGTGCTGTTCTATGATCATTTCTCCTGTACCATATTATACAGGGAATCCCTGTGGTAAGAGTGTGCCCCTTCTTTCCCTTCTTCCTTCTACATTCTTTTCTTGTTCTTTATTCTCTTTATTCCTTGCCTTTTCTTTTTCTTCCTGCTTTCTCCCTTCTTTTGTTCCGAATCTTTTTGTATTCTTCCGTAATTTTTCCCCCCACCTTTTATGTCTTTTAATGTTTTTCTTTTTATCCTTGTTTTGTCATTCGCTTCGTTTTCTTTCTTTTTCTTTGTTTCTGTTTTACTTTCTTTCCCTTTCTATTTCATGCATTCTCTTTCCCCTTTCCTTTTTCTCCCCACTCTGATTGCATCTCGTCCTTTCCTTTGCTTTGCCTGTAGGTCTTCTTTTTCTTTCTCTTCTTTTTCTTCTTCCTATTATGTCCATCGCTCGTCGCCGACCTTTACTAACATCTGAGGGGTGTGGAGGAGGGGGGTAGAGGAGGTGCAAGGTATTGTGTGTGTGTGTGTGTGTGTGTGTGTGTTGGAGCTCATGTACGTTTATATGTATTTGACTGTGCTTTCATATCTGTGAAACTGCATGTTTGGTGCATTTCTGTTATGCATGTGTGGGTGTATGTGTGAATGTGTGTCTTCATGTTTTACATTTATTCGCTTATTTATCACCATTGTTGTCTTATTTATTTATTTATTTATATTTTATTATGATCATTTTATTAGTATTACTAATATTATTACTACTACCTTTTTCTATATTATAATTGTTATTTATTTATTTATTTATTTATGCAAGCTTATCTATTATTTATTCCCCCGTTTGTTTGTTTGTTTGTTTGTTTGGGTTTTTTTTGTTTTTTTTCTCAAGGCCTGACTAAGCGCGTTGGGTTACGCTGCTGGTCAGGCATCTGCTTGGCTTGGCAGATGTGGTGTAGCGTATATGGTTTTGTCCGAACGCAGTGACGCCTCCTTGAGCTACTGAAACTGAAACTGAAACTGAGGGGACCGCACAGCGCTCGATGAGTGGAGAGAAAAAGAGGGGACGGAAAGAAAGCCTAAAATCTAAGATAAGGGGTGCGACCACCACGGCCGGTCGTCTGTCAGTGAGGAAGTTTGCTGTCCAGAGGTTGATGCTTCCTCTGACCCTGCAGTGTTAGAGCATGAGGGCCAGCAGGGTGTGGTTGACGTGGTCGAAGGCCTTGGCAAAGTCCAGAACAATCACATCCGTAGCTGTGCCGCGCTCCACTGCTGCTGAGACTTCTTCGATGAACTCGAGTAGCTGAGTCTCGCAGGATGGATGTTTGCGGAAGCCATGTTGTTGGTCGGATAGGATGCCTTGGACTCACGATGCTCCATAATGGCGCTCACAAGGATGTGCTCGAGGACCTTTTTGGGGGTGCATTCAGTCTAATATCGTCATCTTAGATGAAAAGACTACATATAAATAAACGAAAAAAACAAACAAAAAACCCCCAAAAACCCAACCCAAAACACGGGGTGCATGCTGGGTATTTTCTTGTTTCCATAACCCACCGAACGCTGGAATGGATAACAGGATCTTTAACGTGTGTATTTGATCTTCTGTGTGCGTATGCACACGAAGGAGGTTCAGGTACCTGCAGGTCTGCATATATGTTGACCTGGGAGATCGGAAAAAAAAATCTCCACCCTTTACCCACCAGGCGCCGTTACCGAGATTCGAACCAGAGGCCTTCAGATTGAAAGTCCAGCGCTTTAACCACTCAGCTATTGCGCCCTTCACGGCAGTATTGGGTGGGCCAGACCTTCCCACTTGACATCGTTTCGCCGTGTTGTATGGGAGGAACTTCAAGTCAGGCTATCAAAGTTGGACTGCCCCACCTTTGCTTGTGTTCAGTTGTGATGAGGGGCTGGGGACGGCAGGGGGTGGGGAGGCAGGGGGAGGGCGGGGGGGTGGGGGGTGGGGGTGGGGGTCAATAAAGCCGAGTCTAGAACGACTCCATACCTTTTTCAGTAGCTTGATCAACCCTGTAGAAAGGGAAACCTTCCACGCAGGGGCTAGGGTCCATCTGAATGACCACATGATGTATGGCCCCGGGGTTCATTTAAGGTCAGCCCAGACTGACCCAGGAGTCACATCCTACCGGGGGCGTGTTTTGAGGCTGTTACAACTCCAAGAAGCAAATGAAAAACGACGACTGATGGCGACAGATACACGTGTGAGAGACAGAATCCAGATTTTTGTGAGGTCTGAACCTAATGTTAGGATCACATGAATAGATGAACTGGAAACAGCTTGCCTGTTGTTCATTTCTGGACTGAAAAATGTGTGTGTGTGTGTGTGTGTGTGTGTGTGTTCGCGCGCGCGCGGGCGCGTTTTTGTGTGTGTGTGTGTGTGTGTGTGTGTGTGTGTGTGGGCGACTGAGAGAGGAGACTGTGTCTGGGGACGGTGTCTGGACGCAGGAGACAAAGAAGCCCTTTACACCCACTGCAAGACGTGCCACCACTAGAAATGGATAGTGCCTGCACTGATGGGTGGTGTCCTCTGTCGCTGAACCCGAACAATACAGTTGGTAACAACTCACAAAGACCTTTAATTAACTCACTCAGTACGGCCAGTCCTCTCTTCTCCTCTACACAGACCCCTCGGATGTCCAGTGGGTGTCTGAATGACTCAACTTTAGCTTCCGTCGTCAGAATTGTGGTATTCTTTGTCAACATTCACGTCTTCAGTATAAGAGCCTTCCGCTTGCAATATTTTGATGATGGTAATTGGGGTGAAACGCTGTTAACGTCGTCTCTTTCGCCGTTCGTATGGAGAGAGTTAACGCGGAAATAAGTCTTCCACTTTCCCTGGTACGATGACCCAGGACGGAGGTGGCTCTCAGTTATATTTCTATCCGGGTAGATCTGCAGTTGGTGATCAGTAAGGAACTGAAAACAAAAGTTCAATCATTGCAGGAAGCGTTGTGTTAGGTTAGCCATGTCGGTCAAGACGTTCGATCAGTGCAGACACGGCGTCCAGTGAAGAAGCGAGCTGGCCGCGGGGACCACAGTGATTGATCGGGAGATGAAACAGGACGCCGCTGAAGGCTAAACGTGCAGGCTAATCAAGGAGATGCGTTGAGTCTTTTGATGTTGGCGCGGACACCGGCTCACGCGCCTTCGGGACCATTTTCATTAATGAGGCCCGTGAATAGCCCCGCTTTCTGGAAGTGTCACCGTCCAGTGGAAAGATGGCAAGGTGTCGGGGGTTGGAGGAGACTGTCGGCACCGACGGATCGAGTGGGCTCTCCATTGGAGTGAACTTTTTATCCAGGGTTAATCCTTTTGCGTACATGACACAGTGCTGTTTGCTCCCAGCCCTCACAAAAGGTTTGGCGGTGGCTGGGCTTTTCAGCAATGCCTGTAGGTGGTGGCTGGGCTTTTCAGCAAAGCATGTAGGTGGTGGCTGGGCTTTTCAGCAATTCATATAGCTGGTGGCTGGGCTTTTCAGCAATGCATATAGGTGGTGGCTGGGCTTTTCAGCAATGCATGGAAGTGTTTGGTGGCTGAGCTTTTCAGCAATGCATAGAAATGGTGATTGGGTGGTTTTTTTGTTTTTTTTTAGCAACGCATGCAGTCTGTCTGTATGGATACGGTGATGCATTTTCGATGCCTATACGCGGTGTCAACCTAAACCTTCACCGAACTTTTTCGGAGTTCGTGTTTGAGTTCTTGTGATCTGTATTTTGTGCTGGACAATGTTATTAGCCTAAGGTTGGGTTCCTTGTCATATTCTTGTATCTATTTTGCCGTTTATCCTACATGATATTAATGCAAACAGTTTTAAATCATCGAGCCTTGTTGAAGAATTCCAGCGTACTGTCGCTAACAGGAATATGTTAGTTGTAAGACATTCTTAGCGCAAGCAAATGAACCCACGGCAACGAGAGGTTGTACCGAGTAAAATTTTGTTGTAAAATTCACTCCAATAATTATACGTGCGCGTGGTGTGTGTGTGTGTGTGTGTGTGTGTGTGTGTGTGTGTGTGTGTGTGTGTGACTGAAAGCTGACTGACACAGGAAACGTATAATTAGTGCCTGAACGTTGCTGTCAGTAGGCTCTATCCAGGTTGGCTGCCTGTGGTGCAAATGACACGTGTTTGTAAAGGAATAGAGCACCTGGTGAGTAAAGGGAGGGCAATGTTTTACTTCTCCCAGCTCAGCTCAGATGGATCCATCTACGAATGCCTGAGCCTTCTTAGTGTTTATATGCATGTAGAGTATCAGTGCGCACTGATTGTTGTCAGTCGTGTAACTTAAACAACAACAACAACACACAACACAACAAAACAAAACAAAACAAAAAAAACAACCACCCCAAATCGCCTGAACGGGGAAGATTCATATTCAAGGCTTTTTTGAGAGAGGACGACAGCTCGACTTCGTTTTATGAAATCAGTTTCCTTTTTAAATCAAGCAAGCAGCTTACTCTTGTAGGGAAATAATTACCTTCCATAACGATACCAGAATATTGCCAACATGCATTCCAACAAAAGTTTAGTCTCCCCGTTTGTTTTCACTCACCTTTTGTCACCACCCTCTTGTATGTTTTTTTTTTCTTTTCGTTCTCTGGTTTAACCCCCTCCCACCTTTTGTTTTAACTCACTCAGTACGGTCAGTCCTCTCTTCTCCTCTACACAGACCCCTCGGATGTCCAGTGGGTGTCTGAATGACCCAACCTTTAGCTTCCGTCGTCAGAAGTGTGGTATTCTATGTCAACATTCACGTCTTCAGGAAAAGAGCCTTCCGCTTGCAATATTTTGATGATGGCAATTGGGGTGAAACGCTGTTAACGTCGTCTCTTTCGCCGTTCGTATGGAGAGAGTTAAGGGAGGATGGAGCGACGCAGTTCATTCGTGTTGTTCGGCGACTGGCGCCAGGCATGTAGGTTGAACGTTCCTTCATTTATACCCCCCCCCCCCCCCCCCCCCCGAGTGCTGCGTGACCACCACTGCCCCCGTGGGGATGCCGGGGGTCTTTCAGTATAGATAGCATCCCCGCCTCCTGGAAATAATGTGCTAGAAATTTCCTCTTTTCTATCACTCTCTTTGTTTCTGCTGTTTTTTGTTTTTTTTCTTTCTTCACTGATCTCTCCTTTTTTCCGTCTTCCTAGTTCATTACACCTTTCTTTTTTTCAAGCAAGACTTGACACTTTTTTTTTCTCTCTTTTCCGCAGTCTATGATGTACTACTGCCTGTGCTGTTTTGCTCTGGCGATTAGGTAGTGAGATGTAAACACTGGGATGGGCACTAGTTGCCCATTCTGCAGTGTTATTTGCCAATATGGCTTTAAAAAAATTTTTTTTTTTGCTTGGCTTTGAAGTATTGCTTTTTTCCTTTTTACGATAACCCCCCCCCCCCCCCACACACACACACACACAAAATCTAGGGATGATAAATTGAGCGGAATGGCTGGCGTCCTCAGCATGGCCAAGTCTTATTTGCCCTAAGGAACTAAATGGTTGGAATAATGTGTCATGAACTGTGTTTTCTGGGTTTGTCTTCGTGTTTTTTTTATTTTTTGTTGTTGTAAATATGAGTTTTGTATTGACGCGGTTAAGCATTTGTATGGTTTGACAGTCTTGATATGGCCCTGTGCGGTCGGATGGCCAAAAAGCAATAAGAATAGGAATAAGACCACCACTGGCCAGACCGTTGTTGACAGACACTGACCACCACTGGCCAGACCGTTGTTGACAGACACTGACCATCACTGGGTAGACCCTTGTTGACAGACACTGACCACCACTGGATAGACCCTTGTTGACAGACACTGACCACCACTGGATAGACCCTTGTTGACTGATACTGACCACCACTGGATAGACCCGTGTTGACAGACACTGACCACCACTGGATAGACCCTTGTTGACTGATACTGACCACCACTGGATAGACCCTTGTTGACTGATACTGACCACCACTGGATAGACCCGTGTTGACAGACACTGACCACCACTGGATAGACCCTTGTTGACTGATACTGACCACCACTGGATAGACCCTTGTTGACTGATACTGACCACCACTGGATAGACCCGTGTTGACAGACACTGACCACCACTGGAGACCCTTGTTGACAGACACTGACCACCACTGGATACAGACACTGACTTGTAGACCCTTGTTGACAGACACTGACCACCACTGGATAGACCCTTGTTGACAGACACTGACCACCACTGGATAGACCCTTGTTGACAGACACTGACCACCACTGGCCAGACCGTTGTTGACAGACACTGACCATCACTGGGTAGACCCTTGTTGACAGACACTGACCACCACTGGATAGACCCTTGTTGACAGACACTGACCACCACTGGATAGACCCTTGTTGACAGACACTGACCACCACTGGGTAGACTCTTGACAGACACTGACCATCACTGGGTAGACCCTTGTTGACTGACGCTGACCACCACTGGATAGACCCTTGTTGACAGACACTGACCACCACTGGATAGACCCTTGTTGACAGACACTGACCACCACTGGGTAGACTCTTGACAGACACTGACCATCACTGGGTAGACCCTTGTTGACTGACGCTGACCACCACTTGGTAGACTCTTGTTGACAGACACTGACCACTATTGGGTAGACCCTTGTTGACCACCACTGCGCAGACCCTTGTTGACATACTGACCTCCACTGGGTGGTCTCATTTAGGTGACAGCCCTTCGCTGACATCCTGTGTGTGCATGCATGCTTATCTAAGTTTGTATTTATTTATCTATTTATTTGTTTATCTTATCATATCGTTATTCCTATTTGTGTCCTTTTTCCCTATATTTCGTCTTTTATTTATTCATTCTTTCATTACACTTTACTTTTATTTCAATTTACCACTTTAGTTCATGAATTCATTAAGTTAATTACTTGTCTGTTTATTTACTTTTGTATTTTATTTTACTTCTTTTTATTTTCATACAAGGCCTGAATAAGTGCCTCAGAATACGTTGCTGGTCAGGCATCTGCTTAGCGGATGTGGTGTAGCGTGTATGGATTTTACTGACCTGAACTGTGTTGGGTGTCTGTTTAACCCCCTCGACTGCTGTTGACCTGAGGTGGGTGTCTGCTGGAAACCCGAATGTACGCTGACGCTGCAGGTGGGTGGGTTGTGTGGACAGCTGTGTTGTTGAGGGGGCTGAGGGCTCCATTCCCCGGCACCCAACACACACAGCTGACATTCTCACCGCCCAACGTGCAGCGTGGCGAAATCCTCGGACAGGAGAGTAGGTATTTGTATTTGTATTTGTATTTCTTTTTATCACAACAGATTTCTGTGTGTGAAATTCGGGCTGCTCTCCCCAGGGAGAGCGCGTCGCAAAACTACAGCGCCACCCAATTTTTTTTTTTTTTTTTGTATTTTTTCCTGCGTGCAGTTTTATTTGTTTTTCCTATCGAAGTGGATTTTTCTTCAGATTTTTGCCAGGAACAACCCTTTTCTTGCCGTGGGTTCTTTTACGTGCGCTGTGCATGCTGCACACGGGACCTCGGTTTATCGTCTCATCCGAATGACTAGCGCCCAGACCACCACTCAAGGTCTAGTGGAGGGGGAGAAAATATCGGCGGCTGATCCGTGATTCGAACCTGCGCGCTCAGATTCTCTCGCTTCCTAGGCTCACGCGTTTACCTCTAGGCCATCAATCCACAGATCTCTCTTAGGAATGTTCTCGTTTTATTTCTGTCCTGCGCTGTCCACGTAGCTCTCCTGTCACCTGCTTTACTTTCATTTATTCCAATGTATTTGCAGATTTGTTTTGTCTAGTTATTTCGTTTTATGTTAATGTTTTTACGCAAATCAAGTGCATGCAACATGGCTTTGGTTTATGCGAATGTTCGGCATCTGTTCTTTGTAATATATACATACAATATGCATGTATATATGTATGTATGTATGTATGTATGTACATAACTGGCAGATCTATATAGGCAGGCAATAACGCCTGTGCACAACACAAAGTCAGTCTTACCGGAGTGCACAATTACAAACACTCTCGGAAAAGCACGCGCAATACGAGAAGCAGTAGTGACTGTTTCAAGCTCAGAAAAGTGCCGCTTTAACGTGTGTTGTGTTTGTTTTTTCGGATAGTTGTGTATGTTCACATTACTTAAGGAGAATGTGGTTTGAAATGAAGCAGTTTGATAAAAAGATCGCTTTTCTTCAAGGGCTTCAGTGCGTTTCTGCATCAGGAAACCTGTGTTAAGTTAACATTTGTGCATTAAAAAGAGGTTTATGCATTGATCTGAAATATTTTGTTAAAAAAAGAAAAAAAGAAAGAAAAAGAATTGACGTTCTAAACTTGTTAACCGTGTTGTACACTGTGTGGAATTCTGTATTTTGTCTCCCCCCCCCCCCTTTAAAAAAAAATCTATAATTATTAATGAACTTGTCTATTTTCTGTATTCAAATGACCGCGTGTTTGTGTGTGTGCGCGTGTGTGTGTGTGCGCACGTGTGCATGGCTGTATCAGAGTATGTGTGTGACGCTCGCCAACTCTCACGCAAACACAGGGACAGAAAATTGGCAAAAATAGAGGGGCACAATTTGGAAAGATTAACTGCTTTTTAATCGAGATTTTAACCCAAAACTTAATAAGCGCACGAGCACATTTGTATGATTAAATGTATGAAAAGTAATTGCATGCAAAACAAGAAGAAAACGACATAAGGAACAAACTGGCGGTTTCCCTCCCCCTCCCCCACCCCTTCAACCAACAGACGAAAAAGCAGATGTGTGCGCGCCGGCGCTCACACAAGACTGAAGAAGATGGAATCGTGGTGGGGGCATGGGGGATGATGGATGATACACAGTATGACAGCATGGGTTTTCCACCAGTGAACACAGGCCAACTGAGCAAGCACGCGCACGTGATAAGAAAAGAAAAGAAAGAAAAGAAAGAAAAAAAAAGACACATGAACATCAGTTTTCTTAAGTTTGAACAGCGATTTCAAGGGGGAAAACAAAATGATTAAGCCTGAGATAGTGAAAATATAATATATTATCTTCCGATTCAAATGACAAGAGTTAAAGTTGTACTGTCCGCTTTTGTAAGGCGAATGAAAAAGAAAGACCGACTTCATTTTTCCCCCTTCATATCTTGAACTATAGCAGTGCGTTAGTAATTAGTAACTGCAATACCAGGGTATTCTCGGATGAGTGTCAAACAAGGCAGCATAGTACGGGGAATACTTCAGATGGTACTAATGAACTGTTCCTGGTTTGGGTTTCACAGCTGTTCCACAGAACTGAAGGCAGAAAGCGGTCCGCTCTCGTTACACACGATGTTACCAAAGTTTCTCTGATAAAATCGCACTATGTATCAGTTCATAGGAGGGCAGTGCCTTAGTCATGAATTAGTTGATTCTGAAATACAGTAAGTATTGCTGAATAGTAAAGACAGGTCATGACTGCAATCTGTCATGACACCCTTACACTGTGTGTGGCATGTCGGAACAATCGAAGGCATGTTTGTACTAATAAAAACAAATGGGGAAAAAAAGACACAGCAAACACAAATATTGAAGGGAAGTCGGTCACTGCAGCAAAATCCAATAAACGCACAATCCTATTAAGAGATCATACTTATGTTGATGAAGCCACGGATTCTTAATTAAGTGCATTTTCACACCGGCAGTGATTCTGACATCACTCAGGCTTGGAAACAACGACACCTGCTGTGCTGCCCAGTGTCATGACGGAGAGTAAAGGTGGAATCACCTGTCAGAGGAAACACTGCTCTCACTCACAGTACAGGTACAGTTTTCATTTCAGCTGCTTGGTACAGGTACACATCACCTTATCCAAACAAGTTATCTCGGGCTGAAATCCCAAGCAGGAGTTCTTTCACCCTCTTTTATCTTGAGCAGAGAAAATTCAGTGATCTAGGTAAGGTGCAAGGCCTTTGGAAGAATCAGAATGCCAAATTTGCCTGTAACGGTATGCACTTGACGCACAAAGTAAGCGCTGAGTGGATAAGAAAGTCCGAGTAATCACAGTGTCAAACCATGAAGCCGCAAAAACGGCGAACCACCGTCTTCTTCCTTCCCAGAACAACAACAACAAAAAAGTACTTTATTGACAACGGTAATGCGAACAATTCTATGCCATTCTGCGTGACCAGGAAGACAGGCACCGTTTGTAGAATTTCCGCCGTCCTGACGACCGTGTCAAAATGTATATTGACTCAACAATGCCACAAGGCTTTGAATATTGTATTTTTAAACAGCTCTGCGATAAGCCGCCCGAAGCAGGATTTGACTCTAGGACCATAACATTAACAGTGTTACATGGGGTCGTGTTTCAACAGCGAGTTCTTCAGCTGTCGGGGCGAGTGGAGTCGCAGCCTGGACCCGTTCCTCTTGCCCCGCTTCCAGAAGCACAACGTGTCGCGCAGACTCCGGCGGAAGTGGTCCGAGAACATCCAGTAGATGAAGGGGTTCAGGCCGCAGTTGAGGTACATCATGACGGAAGCGATGGGCGACAGGAAGTCGAAGATGCCCCCTGGAGACTCGTACACGTTCCAGTAGTGGAGCAGGTTGCGCAGGTGGAGGGGCAGCACGCAGAGGCCGAAGATGGTGACCACGGCAACCAGCAGGCGGATGACGCGGCGCCGTGACGTCAGGCAGCTGGGCGAGTTGGCCTGGCTCTGGGGGCGGAGACGTCTGGGGGTGATGTTGCCGCCCCCCCTCACCGACCCCCCTCCGCCCACCCTGCTGCCCCCGCCGTCGCACACGGTGGTGCCGTTGTCGGAAGGGAAGTCGTTCAGCTCGTAGGCGTAGTCGTCCGAGTGCCTCTTGCCCCGCTGCCTCCCGAACAGGATGGCCAGTTTCTTGGAGCGCGCGGGGTGGGGGTGGGCGTGGGCGTGGGGGTGGTACGGGGAGTAGTCCACACGGGCACTGTAGCGGGTCGGACTGCCGTTGTTGGAGTGGGGGCGGTGGTGGTGGTGGTGGTGGTGGCTGCCGGCAGGGGGGGTGGGGGTGGGGGAGTTGGCGCAGTTGAAGCAGTTGGCGCACCTTGCCAGGGTGACCCTCCTCACCTGTCCGTTGACCTCCCGCACGGAGGAGGAGGAGGGCGTGGGGGCCGGGTCGTGCTGCTGCTGCCCGCTCCTCGTGTCGCGCTCCGACCTCTCCCCCCTTGCCCCTGCCCCTCCCCACTCACGGCTCTCCGCCCTGCTGCTGCTGCACACGGAGGAGCGGGAGGTGGGAGGGGTGGTGGTGGTGGGGGTGGGGCTCCTCCTCAGCTCCAGCGCCGCGGACTTGACCCCCGTCCCCGCCACCACCACTACCCCTCCTCCTCCTCCAACAGCCGCCGCTGACGCCGCTCCGGACTGCTGCTGCTGCTGCTGCTGCTGCTGCTGCAGCGCCACCAGGGCGTATCCGTTGTGGCCCGCCGAGCTGTGACTGTAGTAGGCGGGGCAGGCACTTCTCTGGGCGGGGGCCCCGCAGCACTTGGGAAAGGAAGGCTCCCCGCCGGCGTTGCTGCAGTGTGTGAGCCCCGACGTGGTGGTGGTGGCGGTGGTGAGGATGGTGTTGTGGGCCGTGGAGCGGCAGGACGAGCGGCCCGTGTCGCGGCGCATGGCGGAGGTGGCCGAGGTGGCCCACAGGGTGCAGGAGATGCGGCAGTACATGGTCAGGATGACCGCCAGGGGCAGGAGGTACCACAGCACGAAGTGCACCGTGTAGTACGTTTTCTGCAACAACAACAACAGCAACGATAACACACACACAAACACACACACACACACACACATACATCCACACACACACACATATCAATGCACAGACACTGCCACACACACACACACACACACACACACACACACACACGCACACAAACACATACACACACATCCACACACACACACGCACACATCCATAAACACACACACATCCATACCCACATATATCCATACACACAAACACACATCTACACACACACAGCCATACCCACATATATCCACACACACACACACACACACACACACACATCCATACATAAACACACACACATCCACACACACACACACACATCCATACCCATATATATCCACACACAAACACACACACACATCTATATACATATAATGCGCTGGGGACAGAGCAGTCCTCCAGAGACCAGTTGAAAATTTTACCAAATTTCTCCAGTTGGAGATAAGAAAGTTATTCTTATCTTATCTTATCTTATCCATACCCACATGTATCCATACACACACATCCATACATGCACAGACACAGACACACAGCCACACACACATCCACACACACAAACACACACACACAAAATACATCCATACACGCACATGTCCACACACACACAGAGATTCAACACCTTTTTTGTTGTTGCTGCATTAATTTATATCCGGGATTCACAAATAAATTCAGGACCACTTGGGGTGCATGATGAAAATGATGCCGAATCTTCGTTCAACAAAGGTGGATGCAGCCACTGTAATCAGCGTTAATCACAACCAGACTGAGAGGGTCACAGCCATGACTGATAAAGACAGTGCTACACACACTACCAGAGAGGGTCACAGCCATGACTGATAAAGACAGTGCTACACACACTACCAGAGAGAGACACAGCCATGACTGATAAAGACAGTGCTACACACACTACCAGAGAACTGAGAGAGAGACACAGCCATGACTGATAAAGACAGTGCTACACACACTACCAGAGAGGGACACAGCCATGACTGATAAAGACAGTGCTACACACACTACCAGAGAGGGGCACAGCCATGACTGATAAAGACAGTGCTACACACACTACCAGAGAGGGGAACAGCCATGACTGATAAAGACAGTGCTACACACACTACCAGAACAGAGAGGGACACAGCCATGACTGATAAAGACAGTGCTACACACACTACCAGAGAGGGACACAGCCATGACTGATAAAGACAGTGCTACACACACTACCAGAGAGGGGCACAGCCATGACTGATAAAGACAGTGCTACACACACTACCAGAGTGGGACACAGCCATGGCTGATAAAGACAGTGCTACACACACTACCAGAGAGGGGCACAGCCATGACTGATAAAGACAGTGCTACACACACTACCAGAGTGGGACACAGCCATGGCTGATAAAGACAGTGCTACACACACTACCAGAGAGGGACACAGCCATGACTGATAAAGACAGTGCTACACACACTACCAGAGAGGGACACAGCCATGACTGATAAAGACAGTGCTACACACACTACCAGAGAACTGAGAGAGAGACACAGCCATGGCTGATAAAGACAGTGCTACACACACTACCAGAGAACTGAGAGAGGGACACAGCCATGGCTGATAAAGACAGTGCTACACACACTACCAGAGAGAGACACAGCCATGACTGATAAAGACAGTGCTACACACACTACCAGAGAGAGACACAGCCATGACTGATAAAGACAGTGCTACACACACTACCAGAGAGAGACACAGCCATGACTGATAAAGACAGTGCTGCCACACACTACCAGAGAGAGACACAGCCATGACTGATAAAGACAGTGCTACACACACTACCAGAGAGGGACACAGCCATGGCTGATAAAGACAGTGCTACACACACTACCAGAGAACTGAGAGAGGGACACAGCCATGACTGATAAAGACAGTGCTACACACACTACCAGAGAGGGGCACAGCCATGACTGATAAAGACAGTGCTACACACACTACCAGAGTGGGACACAGCCATGGCTGATAAAGACAGTGCTACACACACTACCAGAGAGGGGCACAGCCATGACTGATAAAGACAGTGCTACACACACTACCAGAGTGGGACACAGCCATGGCTGATAAAGACAGTGCTACACACACTACCAGAGAGGGACACAGCCATGACTGATAAAGACAGTGCTACACACACTACCAGAGAGGGACACAGCCATGACTGATAAAGACAGTGCTACACACACTACCAGAGAACTGAGAGAGAGACACAGCCATGACTGATAAAGACAGTGCTACACACACTACCAGAGAGGGACACAGCCATGACTGATAAAGACAGTGCTACACACACTACCAGAGAGAGACACAGCCATGACTGATAAAGACAGTGCTACACACACTACCAGAGAGAGACACAGCCATGACTGATAAAGACAGTGCTACACACACTACCAGAGAGGGACACAGCCATGCCTGATAAAGACAGTGCTACACACACTACCAGAGAACTGAGAGAGACACAGCCATGACTGATAAAGACAGTGCTACACACACTACCAGAGAGAGACACAGCCATGACTGATAAAGACAGTGCTACACACACTACCAGAGAGGGACACAGCCATGACTGATAAAGACAGTGCTACACACACTACCAGAGAGGGGAACAGCCATGACTGATAAAGACAGTGCTACACACACTACCAGAACAGAGAGGGACACAGCCATGACTGATAAAGACAGTGCTACACACACTACCAGAGAGGGACACAGCCATGACTGATAAAGACAGTGCTACACACACTACCAGAGAGGGACACAGCCATGACTGATAAAGACAGTGCTACACACACTACCAGAGAACTGAGAGAGGGACACAGCCATGACTGAGAAAGACAGTGCTACACACACTACCAGAGAGGGACACAGCCATGACTGATAAAGACAGTGCTACACACACTACCAGAGAGGGACACAGCCATGACTGATAAAGACAGTGCTACACACACTACCAGAGAGGGACACAGCCATGACTGATAAAGACAGTGCTACACACACTACCAGAGAGGGACACAGCCATGACTGATAAAGACAGTGCTACACACACTACCAGAGAGGGACACAGCCATGACTGATAAAGACAGTGCTACACACACTACCAGAGAGGGACACAGCCATGACTGATAAAGATTACGCTACACTCAACACTTGTGAGCTCAGAGACAGACATTCGGTGTAATCATGCCAACACGTTAGCTACAATACTGCATGAGAAAATGAAAATCTGTTGAGTTTAACGACCTTCACGCCCTTTAGGTCAAGTTGTTCGTGGCTGTGGTCTTATATGAAAATCTGAGTTCAGTTTGCTTAGACTTTATCTGCATTCTATACCAGTCACAATGTCTGCGTTCTATACCAGTCACAACGTCTGCGTTCTATACCAGTCACAACGTCTGCGTTCTATACCAGTCACAACGTCTGCATTCTATACCAATCACAATGTCCCCGCATTCAGACCAAAAAAAAAGTGAACTGGACCAAAGAGGCCAGCATCAAAGAAACGTTGCAGACAGGGTGGTACTCTGTTAGTACTGTAGACTGCCCACTCTCCCTTCTCCTGTGCACTTTCCTTCCATTGTGCATCGTGCTCTCCCGTCTGTACACGGACTGCCGCCTGACAAAGGCACTGATTCAGCGGAGTGATTATGGTGGTCGGTACCGGGAAAAAGAGAGAACGGCGCACACAGGAAGAGAGGGACAAGAGCAAGGAGTGAAAGGAAAACAAACATAAAACAAACAAACAAAAAATTGACACGAATACACAACTCTCAGACGGCGATCTGCAATGAAAGGTTCTTAGACAGCTAGAATGGAGTGGGGGTTCGGCTTTTGTTGTTATATATATATATATATATATATATATATATATATATATATATATATATATATATATATATATATATATCCTGATTAGCTAGCCTTTACCGACCCCCACTCTCTTCATTACAACTTGGGAGTGTTCTACTTTAACAGCTTGTACGGATTGTAAATGGGCCAAACTGGTGTCAGGGGTTCACTTCAAACCGGCCATTAGCAGAGAAAACAGCTGTGTTCCTAAACAGGGAATAGACTTTGTGACCACACGGTTCTTCGCATCATGATGGTGAATATACAGCAAGACACAGAAAAGGTTAAAAACAAAAAACCAAACCAAACCAAAACAAAAAAAACAACAGCAACAGCAAAAACAACAACAACAACCAACCAATCAACCAACCAACCAAACAAGAGCAAAACCGGTCACTGTCAGCGTCACAGTCAACGTCATCGTCAACGTCATCGTCAACGTCACCGTCACTGTCAGCGTCACTGTCAGTGTCACTGTCATGGCCACTGTCATCGTCACCGTCAGTGTCACTGCCAACGTCACTGTCACCGTCACCGTCACTGCTACCGTCACTGTCAACGTCACCGTCAGTGTCACCCGAGTCACTGAGTCAGCGTCACTGTCAACGTCACCGTCACCGTCAGTGTCATGGACAGTGTCAACGTCATGGCCATCGTCAGCCAGGCGTGCAGCGCCAACTCACCAGGTTGATCAGCGGCACCACCATGTAGCAGAAGGATCCGTCCTGGGTGGAGGTGGTGTCGAACATGAGCAGGATGGGGATGTTGTAGGCTGTGGCCACCACCCACACCACGATCTGCACACACACACCGCACCCACCCGTCACCCTTCGCCGTCACCAACACCCACCCGCCAACACTTTGCACACGCGCACACCTCCCACAACTCTCCACCCACACATGCACAAGCGCACGCGCGCATAAACACTTGCAGAAGTGGGGCGGTACACGAACCGTTCATAATTAGACGTTAGCAATTAGACAAACCTACCCTATACCTGACCATTCTATTTCCAGTCACTGATTTACTTCTTTGAACAGGATACATACGTCAGGCTTTCCCGATTTCTCGCATAAGCGAAAATGTTCTTGCTAAAAACCCACCATTATCACAGTTATTGTCGTATCGGGATTTCCAGCTTTCTCATCAGGCAAAGGGTGTGTGTGGTGTGTGTGTGTGTGGGAGGGGGGGGAGTGACTAGGCTTGCCAGGGAAAAAAAATCATGACGGAACTTCAACAGCCTGTGTGGACAACCGGCCGTGGTCATGATGGCGATGCCACTGTCGGCACCACATTGTAGGGATACCTGTACATCCAGACTATTCTGTCAGACGTCCCCCTCCAGTCCGGAAGAA
>JAAQRG010008144.1:0-20841 GCA_011634625.1 Babylonia areolata
CACACACACACACACAGAAGGAGAGAGAGACAGAGACAGACAGACAGACAGACAGACAGACAGAGATCCATAGAGTTTTGTATGGTCGAGATTCTCTCGTGTTTGCATTGTGTGTCCGCCTCTGCCCTCTTATTTTTCCTCAAAGCACGTATGGGTGTGTGCCCGGGAGTGCTGGACAGTTCGATCAGCAGGATGAGAAAGCTGGATGTCTTGCCGGTGCCTGTAAAGAAAGCACGTGTGTGCGAACGCGTGCACGCGCATAATTATATAAACTTGTCACATTATACGCTCCAGACACTGGCGGTGGTGGTGGTGGTGGAATGATGCCGCACGCAGTCGCGCGTGCAGTTGCAACAGTGCAAAGCTGTGGGATTTTAATTATTGCAATGTGCATGCACGCACGTATGCAAAAGACTTTAGTGTTTGTGTGTTTGTGTGGTGTGTGTGTGTGTGTGTGTGTGTGTGTGTGTGTGTGTGTGTGTGTGTGTGTGTGTGTGTGTGTGTGTGTGTGTGTGTACACGTGCATGTGCATGTGCATGTACTTGTGTGTGTCCGTGCATTCATCTCAATATCCGTATGTCTGACTGCATTCTTATCTACGTGTTTAATCTCTCTCTCTCTCTCTCTCTCTCTCTCTCTCTCTCTCTCCCTCTCTTTCTCCAAACGACAGACTGACTGGTTGACAAATTAGAAGAGTGTGCAATATAGACAGAAGACAGAAAAAACTGACAGACAAACAGAGAGAGCCATGCAGACAGACAGACAGAAGCACAGCCCACGAAAACCCTGCTCTAAAAATAACAACGGTACTCATTAAGCCCGCTCTACGGAACGGAAACACAAGACCTCACGAAACTTTATCAACGCATCTCCGCAGACCAGAGTTGTCTAAGGGTCTTTTAACTCCACCACCCAACAAGAGTTACCACTTTCGCACCCTCACGTCCGGTTAGTCCACGCGAAGAGGCCACCGTCAGCATGCTAAGTGACCATTACCCAACCTGTCAGCCCACCAGCAGGCTTGACCATTAGGCAACGTCCATACACACTTGACCATCACCACACGCACACTTGACCATCAACCCCACGACCGAAACTTTTTGTATTCCACCGCTCTGCCGTTTCCCTCCTTCCCACACGCCTCCTCCCGTCCCCCCTCACCCACCCGGACCCCCTCCTGTTTGTGTCAAGATGACCGATAACAGTGGTGGCTCAGTTGGCTGAAACACCAACTCTGTAGCTGACCAGTTAAAACTGACCCCCTCTGTGTAGATACGATTAGTTCGATCGGTCAAGTGGTACTTTGGGTACACTAACCACATGAGGTGACTTTACCTGGCCGACAGAGCAGATCATGTTTCGCGACAGGGTAAAAGCGCTATGCGAACAGGGGAAAGGGTACCCAGTGACATCGCCACTACTGGAATGATAGCACACTCAGATGGATTTGGCAGTAGTTGTTTTTGTTTTTTTTAATGTGTGTGTGTGTGTGTGTGTGTGTGTGTGTGTGTGTGTGTGTGCACACGCGATCTTCTATTCGAAAAATTATAATACATTGCACGCAATGCCTTGCATTGTATTGTATTGCATTCGAAAAATTACAATATATTGCACACATAGCATTGTGTTGTGTTGCGTTGCGTTGCGTTGCATTCCGTTGCGTTGTATTGTACTGCATTACACTGCACTGTACTGTATGGTATGGAACTTATAGTAACGTATTGTGCTGAACTGCATTGCATTACGTCGTATCGTATCACATCATCCTATCGTATCGTCACACCGTCATGTTTCGGCAAATTTCTGTGTGAAGAGTCAGAATGCACCTCCCGAGAAACAGAAACTGAACTGAAATTGTTGTATCGAACACCGACCATGGGGCCACAACTCAAATCTAGGTAAAGGGAGGGGAGAGGACAAGGGAGGGACGAATGTGGAGGGAGTGGGTGGGTGAGGAGGGAAGGGCGAAGGGTTGGAGTTGTTAAAAAACCAAACAAACAAAACATTATCATCACCATAAGTCATGTCGTTGCTCCTTACGGCCAAGCCGACCGAAACACAGGGTAATCAGGTGGACTCACTTTGTTTTAGACATCACACAAAGAAACTTTCTATTCTGAAAGAAACAACAACAACGAAAGCTACACGGGAGAGAAAAAAAAAAGAGAGGTAAATACCGAGACAGAGAACAGTCAGAGATAGGAAGAGAGAGACAGAGAGAGAGGATAGGTCACATGATCATTCTTTTAAAGGGACACACCTTTCATTCTCACACAGTGATGAGAGAGAGAGAGAGAGCGAGAGAGAGAGAGAGAGAGAGAGAGAGAGAACAATAATGATAGTTTATTCAGTAAGGCTATGGCCCCATTTGAAGGAGAGAGAGGAAGAGAGAGAGAGAGAGAGAGAGAGAGACAGACAGACAGACAGACAGACAGACAGACAGACAGATAGACAGACAGACAGAGACAGAGACAGAGACAGGCAGAGAAACAGAGTTAGTTTCAATGTCTAAACACGTCGTGTGTTTTTTTTTTATACTAAGCACCTCCCAGCATATACATTTTTAGTGGACACCACTTCAGAACTACCGGCACAGGGTGCAGTTCTGAACTTCCGAAACCCAGCAGCGGGAGACACAGCGTGTGTCCCCGGAGGCACTGTCTTTGAACCCAAACCCTCCCCGACACGTCCCATCGTAAATCACCCACTGGACAGGGGCAGAAAAACTGTCCCCGAAAACAGTTCAAATAAAATCATATTTAAACCAAAAAAGAAGCCTGCTGTTTCGCACGTTCTGCCTCTCTCCATCGCCTTTGTTGCTCGCAATGCTGGAGAGCCAATCAACTTCGAGAGCACAGAACATGTGACGCGCCTCTATAAGTCATTTAAGTACGGAGCTCTCAAGCGGTCTGCTCGGACCGCAGAACATCTCACTGCATTGTTTTGTAATGTGAGTTTTTAGATCGATCACATATTTACCTACAAGACTGTAGAAAATCACATTATGTGAAGAGACCTTAACACTGAAGAATGCACGCATTACGAAGTCATTCCAATACTTAATCCAGACTGCCGGCCACGAAAGAGTGTCTCTGTAGCCTTAGGGTATATGTTTGCCCTCCTGTATGCATGGGTGTACATTATTTCATACTCCAGTGAAATTTCTACTCCAGCTAAATTTCTCTGCGATATATCGATATGCACTTCTACTCCAGCTAAATATCTCTGCCATCTATCGATATGCACTGCTACTCCAGCTAAATTTCTCTGCGATATATTGATAAACCAAGAAACTTTTGCCGGGGACTTTGCTCACAAACTGTATAAACTGCCCAGGCTCGTGCCTTGGTCGATCTGAATAATATGTGTGTGTGTGTACCACATTTCTCATCAGCAGAGAGAAAAGTCAGAAGGGTATAAGGGCGTGAGGACATTCTTCCAAACTGGGCCCCCGTGACATTATCCTCCCATCGGTTTCCCCAAGCCTGAGAGCCAGGCGTCATTCATCACGTGACACGACGTCAGCATGCTGACTGAGCCACACGGCGAGATGTCTTGCAGTGATTTTCGTACAGCCGGAATGCCAAAAGCTCTTCCCCCGCGCCGCGAAAGTTAAACGGTTGAAACGAGGTGCACGCACGGACATCTCACACAACATGAAGTAACAGCGAGGACTTGGACGTCTGGGGAGACTGCTTCAACATTTGACGTGGAGATTATGATCGTGACAGGGGGCATAACTCACCAGTGAAGCGCAGCTGGCAGGTCGGAGGGTAGTTGGGGGTATGGCGAGGTATGGCGGAGGTGGGTGTGTGTGTGTGTGTGTGTGTGTGTGTGTGTGTGTGTGTGTGTGAGTCGTGTGTGTGTGTGTGTGTGTGTGTGTGTGTGTGTGTGTGTGTGAGGGAGTCGTGTGTGTGTGTGTATGTGTGTGTGTGTGTGTGTGTGTGAGGGAGTCGTGTGTGTGTGTGTGTGTGTGTGTGTGAGTGAGGGAGTCGTGTGTGTGTGTGTGGAGGGGGGCGACAGACTGCAGGCAAGGCGTGTCTGCTCCCTATCAGTCTAGCATCTCACGACATGCAACGCTAGACACAACAAGCTTCAGCGACTGTCATAAAACTCGGGACCGTATCACCGTGCAGTGCATCGCATCTCCCGTGTGGGGAACTTCTCCAAGACCTTGAGAGCTGTTTGTGGGTGGGTGGGTGGGGGCGAGGGTGGGTGGTTGTGGTGGATGGGTTGGGGGGGAGGGGGAACCTTTGGCAAAACACGGCCCCGTTGTGTCAAGGATTGTGATCTGTTCAAAGTGACACGCTTAAAAACTACTTTTGGAATCTGACATAAAGGACGGTATAAGGGGAGCGTTTCATCCGTGCCAAAAAAAAATGGTGAAAAAAGTAAACAACTGTTACACACACACACGCACGCGCGCGCGCACACACACACGCACACACACAAACACACACTCACATAGAGGAAACATTGGTTATCTCCCTTTCCTTTTCTCCCCAGCCCCTTCTTTCTGTTCACAGTTGGGGAGGTGATTGAGGAGGCGGGGTAGGGGTACGTAGTGGGGGTGGGAATTTCGGGTTTGGGAGGGGTAGAAAAAAATTTTGACGTGGATCTCACAGCCTGTGAAGATATTGACGTTAATATTACGAAAAAACCTGGAAATCAGCAAAGACACTGAAATTACGGATACAAATGATCAAGCGAGAACCCCCGAGTTGTGCATTAAGAAGCCAAATCACCAGAGAGCGATGAAGACCACCTGGGACCTTTGACGTTACTGTCGATGCACTGACATCCCAGGTCAGAATGGATCTTAAAGTTGTATGCATTCATATCCCCCTCTCCAGATAAACCAGGGATATTCACACACACACACACACACACACACACACACACACACACACACACACATCAAATCATGTTGTTGCTAGCCCAGCTGACCACTAAGGCCGTATCAGGGCAGACAGACAGACAGACACACACACACACACACACAGACAGACAGACAGACAGACACACACACACACACACACACACACACACACACACACACACACACACACACAAAGCAGCCGGATTTTCATTTTTGAACATGGAGAGAGTTTGTGTTTTGCATGTCCGAATCAAGACGTTCAACGCAGCGGCAAAATCTTTGCTTCTTCGGACCAACGAATGAAACAAGCAAGCCACGATTTCCCCCTCCTCCCCCCCCCTAAACCATCATCCCCCCCCCCCTCCCCCCACTTTCCCCGCTCCACTCCCTTGCACAAATGCGACGATGTGCAAACAACTCATTCACGCAAACGCACCGTCCAAATCTGGTGTAAACCCAACTGCCTGTAAAAGTGAAATTATTCCGCGGGTTTAGTTTCACAATGCTGGCGGTTAGAACTGAGTAATGTCAGTGTTGCCGGCCGGAAGGGGGGAGGGGGGAGCCGGGGGGCTGGAGGACTGTGTCTCCGTGCTGGGAGCTGGAGGGGGGATGCAGGACGCACGTCATTTTTATGGTATATATATATATATATATATATATATTTTTTTTTTTTTTTAAGAACGGCCGTTACTGCTTATATTTCTTTAACTGTACTAGACAGCCGTCAGGAAATCAATACTCACCTTAGGCAGGAGACAAAAAAAAGATTTCGAAGAAGAAAAAAAATTTTTGCACTTTTTTCCGTGATGAATAGACATGACTATCTGATTTTGTAGGTGTGTGTCTATTCATCACGAAAAAAAAAAAGAGTACAAGTACAATGGTTTATCCTTCGAAGTCTTTCTTTTTTCCTGCTTTAAGGTGAGTATTGATTTCCTGACGGTCCTAGAGAAAAAGCCAGCGTGGAGTGTGTTTTCCTTTGGGGGAAAAATAACCCAGTGGAAGTGTTTTCTGAGGGTAGTGTTCTTCGATGGGAATAAAATCAACATGGAGTGTGTTGTTGTTGTTTTTTCTGTTTTGTTTTGTTTGTTTTTTCAGGCAAAACAACAGCAAACTGGGAGCATGTTGTGTTGCTTTTTTCCCCTAGGCACACACACACACACACACAGACACGCACCCCCGCCCCCCCCCCCCACCCACCCCCACCCCCACACACACAGGATGTTTTTGTTCATTTCCTGAATTTTTTTTCTTTCATTCTTACACTGGAGTTACCTGACGTTTCCCAACCTGTTGGCGTGGTGACAACGACAAAGACAGGAGACGCTGGCACGAGTTCAGGTCCTGCTTCATTGGCTGCAGCCACGCATACACTGGCCTACGCTCTGCTGCCGCCACACTATGTCCTCTGTCCTCATCAACGTCTCGTCCTGGTCGCGTGGGTGAAGGGCCAAGAAGCGCCCCCCTCCCCACCACCTCTGTCCCACTTGTGTGTGTGTGTGTGTGTGTGTGTGTGTGTGTGTGTGGAGGGGGTGTTTGTCAGTGTGTGTGTGTGTGCGTGCGTGTGTGTGTGTGTGTGTGTGTGTGTGTGTGTGTGTGTGTGTGTGGAGGGGGTGTTTGTCAGTGTGTGTGTGTGTGTGTGTGTGTGTGTGTGTGTGTGTGTGTGTGTGTGTGTGTGTGTGTGTGTGTGTGTGTGTGTGTGTGTGTGTGTTGTTCCCAAGCTAAATCTGACACGTTTTACTTCTAAAATACGCCTCGACTCAGTAGGACAGCGCTCTGCTTGGTATGGGTAACGTTTTCAAAAACGGGATGGAGGGAGAGGGAGTTGGCACGAATGTGCTAACGGGAAAAGTAGTGGATGGAAATGTGATCGGTTTGCACTGAAGCTGTCTGCCCAGTCACATGTTCTTGTCCAATGAACCCAGAGAAGTGGACTCTCCAGGACTGTCTCTGTCCATCGCAGACTGATCTTCCGCCTGTGCCAGAGGCTTGGCTTCACAGTCACATTTAACTTCGTGACAGACTGTCACTTCAGGCGATGTAGGAAGCATGGCATTTCTTCTTTCTTCTTCTTCTGCGTTCGTGGGCTTCAACTCCCACGTTCACTCGTATACGCGAGTGGGCTTTTTACGTGTATGACCGTTTTTACCCCGCCATGTAGGCAGCCATACTCCGCTTTCGGGGGTGTGCATGCTGGGTATGCTCTTGTTTCCATAACCCACCGAACGCTGACATGGATTACAGGATCTTTAACGTGCGTATTTGATCTTATGCTTGCGTATACACACGAAGGGGGTTCAGGCACTGGCAGGTCTGCACATATGTTGACCTGGGAGATCGTAAAAATCTCCACCCTTTACCCACCAGGCGTCGTCACCGTGATTCGAACCCGGGACCCTCAGATCGAAAGTCCAGCGCTTTAACCATTCGGCTATGGCGCCCGTCATAGCATTTCATGTTCTGCAGCCTGTGGAAAGCCCAGGTGGTGTAAGCTGTGCTCACATTTGGACCTAATGCAAAACTAAAACCTAAATTCCTAAATCCAGTCACCCTTTAACAGACATCGTCAAATCATTGCTTGCCCAACGGACAAGTGGAGAGAGCCTTTAACAGGTTTAGTTGTCCTGGACAATTGACCGGTAGGAATTTGTAGCCTTGGTTTTGTGTTATTGTTGCTGTTTTGTTCTCTCTCTTTTTTTCTGACAAAACTACTGCTCGTAAAACTGCCCCATACCCGAGAAAAATAGATGTGTGCAATCATTTCCCCCCTCGCTAATCTGCTTTTCTCTCACACAACTTTCATTCCAGTGTATTATTTGCGTTCTGTTTGTTTTGATTTCGCTTTTTGTGGTCTGCCCTCTCTATATATTACAAAAACAACAAACAAACCAAACAAACAAAAAAAACCAACAAAAAACAAACAACCCAGAAAAACAACAACGACAACAACAAAAAGCCCCCACATGACGCACAACTCGCGAAGATCGAGGTCAAGGTGCGACGAGACGTGAGATTTGACCAGGGCACACAATTGACGGGGTGTGAAGAACACCCGAGGCGCACACACACACACACACACACACACACACACACACACACACACACACACACACAGACAAAACATCACTCACATCTGTACGAAACGGAAGTGCACACACACACACACACTCACACACACTCACTCACACACACACACACACACACACACACACACACACACACACTCACACACACAAGACAGAAGTGCCTGAGGTAGAAACAGAAAATGACTGTGGTGGTGCAATACACCCAGGGCACGTATCGTTGCCGGACATGAATTGTCGCCAGGCATGTAATGTTGCCGGGCATGAACTGTCGCCATGCATGTAATGTTGCCGGGCATGAATTGTCGCCATGCGTATAATGTTGCCGGGCATGAATTGTCGCCATGCATGTAATGTTGCCGGGCATGAATTGTCGCCAGGCATGTAATGTCGCCGGACATGAATTGTTGCCAGGCATGTAATGTTACCGGGAATGAATTGTCGCCAGGCATGTAATGTTGCCGGGCATGAATTGTCGCCAGGCATGTAATGATGTCGGACGTGAATTGTCGCCAGGCATATAATGTTGCCGGGCATGAATTGTCGCCAGGCATGTAATGTTGCCGGACATGAATTGTCGCCAGGCATGTAATGTTGCCGGGCATAAACTGTCACCGGCAACAGTCTGTGCCGACGTTTACGGCAACTAATGTCGCACATCAGCATATATTGTCATCTACGACAACAAATGTCAGGTTTGCCACTACAAAATAATCAACTGCACCGGCGACAATACGTGCTGCAACTGATGTGTGTGTGTGTGTGTGTGTGTGTGTGTGTGTGTGTGTGTGCGTGTTGCGCGCGCGCACTCGCGCTTGTGTATGTGTGTGTGCGTGCGCGCGTGGTTGCGTGCATGCGAATGAATTATAATCGCCGGCGACAATATACGCCCGGCGACACCACATGCCGCAACACACGGCCCCTGGCTGTCGGCACGTTCCAGGCTGTGCCTGTCTGAAGACGGCCAGTCAAGCAGGGCCGGCCGTCCCGCATGACGGCCCCCAAGACATGCACGCGGGCTGTGGGGGCGGAACCTGACTGCTCCGTGCCCTGCAAGTGCGCAACGTGCGGCGTACAGCCGCCGACTCGTCATCTAATCATTATGTGCTCAGCTTCGCGAAGAAAGATCTAAAGAATAGAAGTATGTCCACGTCTAGCTGCAGGCTGGCTGTACTGGTGGCTGACGAGGCCAATTTCGGGACAAGGCAGGTCCACCGTCCGCAGCGGCTGCAAGGGAAAAGTCTGTTCCGGGTCGGAGGCTGTGATGTCAACCGACTGTTGACTACAGAAACAATCACAGTGCTGGGGGTTGTCTGGGGGTTGTGGACATGCTGAACGCTTAAAGATCGTGTAGCAACGGCAACCCCCCACCTCCCCCCTCCCATGCCCACCTCCCTCTCTCTCCTTTTTTTTTCTCCTTTTTTCTACTGTCAGCGAAAGTACTGGAAGGTGATGAGCTACGGTTATTTCAATTTCAGTTTCAAGGTGTCAAAGAGTGCGGACTGATCACCTACACCTACGTCTGCATTTTACACACACACACACACACACACACACACACACACACACACACAGACACACACACACACACACATGTCTTGGGATCTCATTGTAGTTTATCTCATTTAACTGCATTAACTACGCCTGCACCTTACGCTTGTGATTTGGTTTTGAAATAAAATCAGAAAGGAAAAAAACCTAACGAGCAACATATCAAACTCGCCAGAAATGAATGAAGAGTTTTGAAGAAGATAGGAACATGAACTACGCACACTTTAGACATTTATCACTTAATCGTCAGTCGCTGATTAGAATCTTCATGTTAGTTTCTATTCAAAAGGCGATAAACTACTAAAAAAAAGAAAAATTAAAAGATGGTCTCGCTTTGATCATGGGTTCAACATTATCCAGCCAACGACACCGCAAACGAAGTGTCTTCATGTTTCGAAGAAAAAAGAAAAAAAGAATTTACAACTCCCATGCGGCTTGTCAATATGGGCTTCTACACCTGGCGTTGAGTTGCCAAGCTTTTAAAGATGGAAAATAAAGGGGGGTGGGGGTGGGGGAAGCAAGCTGATATTCTGCTTGTTTGATATCCTGTATGCAGGTCCAGTCCATAGACTCCCTGACTGAAGTTGCAAAATGACATTTTATTGTACTTCTTGTGTCCCCGTCAATGACTGCGTGATGACCTGTATGTGACAAGGAGAAACAGAGGGAAAAGACGACAGGGAAAAACAAAGACGACAGGGGAAAACATTGCGTGTGTGTAATTACATTATCTATCTATCCATCTATTCTGGTATAAGTAATGCTTAAGAGGCATTAAACTGGCACACAAATTCAAGTGTCTTTATCATACGAGTTTATATATTAATTTATCGTCTAACATCATTTACGCTCTCGCGCTCTCATCGTTAAGAACACAGACAGCATCATCTCCGGACTCCGATAGATGGGCCATCAAGATAATCAATTAATGATAGCGAAGACACATCCAACTGTACAACGGAACTGACGGACGGAATGGTAAACGATCACACAACGTCATTCACAGCAATTTGTCTCGATCTCCTCAACCGTCCACACCCACACACACATACCCACACACACACACACACACACACACACACAGCCAGCACCTACACTGCTCCCAGGACTGATGGATGACAAGGTAAGGAGACGCCCCGCGCCAATGCCGACAGTTTGATCCACGTAGGGCAGAGGACACGGAAGGAGGTGGCTGGAGGAAGCATCCCCTGTGAGTACACTCAGCGACAAGGGCTCCTGCTGATCAGGATGCGGCCCTCCTTGCCGCCATGGGAGACAATGGAACGAACGGCCCGGCGATTAATGTTAATGCCACAGCAGTGCCAGGAGAGAGAGAGAGAGAGAGAGGGAGAGAGAGAGAGAGAGAGAGAGAGAGAGAGAGAGAGAGAGAGAGAGAGAGAGGAGAGCAACCCAGGAGAACGTTTATTAACGAGGCGTTATTCCCCTCGCCCTCCATTAAAGACCCACTAAGGCGGTGATTGCATATCGTTTACATATTTATACCAGGGCCGGCCTGTCGACGCCTGACCTCCTCCCTACGGGGCTGAGCGCACAGACCACACAGGGGTAGGGGGTGAGGGGTTTCGGGGAAGTGTTCACCTCCCAGGGCTGGCTGCCTGTCTTCACCGGAGGTCTCCTGGGGGCCAGGCCCTCCAGTGCTGATGATGACTGACTACACAGACTTTTGATCAGTCTGTGTCTGTACAGGAGGTGACTGGGGTGAAACGGGCGTCCTGTGAAGTCTTGAAACTTAATAACAATAATAATAATGATGACTGATGAATATGATAATGATGCATCTATATCGCGCTGAATCTTGTGTAGGGACAAATCAAAGTGCTAAACAGACTGATCACTCACACGCATGCATAGCTCGGGTTCAGAGGGGTGACAAATCAATCATAAAAAGACATGTGAATAGAAAGCGAGAAAAACTGTAATTTGGGAAGACGGAGGAGAGAGGAGGGAGAGAAGGGTGGGGGCTATGTTGAAAAGAGGTAGGTTTTGATACCAGACTTGGCAGAGTTGAGCGCAGACATTTGAAGATGCGAAAGAAGGAGCTAATTCCAACTGAAAGTTTCACAGAAAAAAACACACAGACAGGTGGTCGACTGTAAATAGTGTTTGAATCAAGAAATGTGGAAACAGACATTTCTCGCACTGGGTGCAATCAGACGTAAAAGCGGACGGATGTATACATACATTTGTGCAGATACAGCCGGACATGCATTGCATTGTATAAATGCTTTATATGGACTGACAATGATACCTTATTCATGCATTGTATGCCCCAATTTCGACCCCCCCCTCTCTCTCTTAGACATGGACCAAGTACAAGGTCAGGTCATTGCTGGAACGTATTATTTTCCTCCTCCGGTCTCTCTTATCTCTGTGCATGCGTGTACTGTGTGTGTGTGTGTGTGTGTGTGTGTGTGTGCGTGCGTGCGTGCGTGTGCATGCGTGTATGTTTGAGTGCTCAGGTGACCATGCATGAGACTGTCAAACTGAGGAAAACAAAACGAATCTGTATAATATGCAGAAAGAATGGCGCTTTTTATGTTAAATCATTGGATTGTTCAGTTTACTGTCTAATGGTCTTCGTTCGGACGTGTTGGTATCCGAATGTTTCTGTACCTTAAAACCTGCACTGTTGGCTTTTCCATCTATATTTGTCTTTTTCTTTTCTCCTGTAATTATGGTTCTGGTTATTTTTTTGCTGTTGTTGATTTCTGCACGGTCCGTTTTAATGTTCACTTTCCCCTCCATTTCTGCTGAGCCTGACAACGCTTTGTGCAAAAGACGGACGTCCGTTACATACACTGACAGCTGTTTGTTGTCGCGACTGCTCTGATTGTTTTTTGGGGGTGTGGGGTATGTGTGTGTGTGTGGGGGGGGGGGGGGAGGGGGGAAGGGGGGGGGCTGTTCTGGGACATTTTCTAAGAGCCCTATTACGCAAGCTCTTTCTATCCCCTCTGTCCCACAAACACGCGCGCATGCACACTCTCAACGACACATGCCTTCCACAAACACTCTTGTGCACGCATAGATTGGCTATACCGGATTTTTATTTTCGTGTTCACACACCAGATTTTGTTTTTCATTTTAGGTTTCGTGAACTCTCTCCTTGCTCTCTAGAAATAAAATGAAACACCTCTCACATTATATCAAAGCAGAAACGCGCCTCTTTTAACCCAGAAGGAAACAACAACATATGAGGTACGTAAGTGAAGGAAGCAGCACAACTGCTTGGCTCTTTTGGATGAAAGAAATGAGTTACCATTGCAGTTCTTGGACTCCAGGATTTATCTGGCTGCACCAAGCTGCGGTGCTGCCTGCATGGTCTCCACGGTGCGGTGATAACAAACCCGTCAACAATGGTGCGAATCCTTAATTTGGGTGAACTGTGTGCATTTACCAGTCAGCTGGGACATCACTCCATCCCCTCCCACCGAAGACCTCCGCCCCCATTATTTCCACCTAAATCATCAACGGGAAGGGACGAACGCGCAGATCGACCTTTTCTATCGGAAAGCCTTGGGTGACATAGTGCTCCGTTTACCGTCCCTTGAGGTCCAAGCGCGCGCGGCAGAACGTGCAAAGTAAGGAATCAGGCACGTGCAGATAATGAGGAGCAGGACATTCCGACGCCTTTACCCCCGTGTCCACTCAGCAGATAGCAAGGTCGTCACTGAACTGACCAGTTACATGCCGTGAGATTCATTTTCCGATGACACTCCATTCCTGATTTAGATGATTTTACTCTCAAAAGCAAGTAAAGACATTGCGAACTCTTAGAGCAACAAGCCGATGGTGTGCTTACGGAAAACTGCTCATGCACACAGTGAGCACACAACACAGGGGCAGTATTATAAACAGTATTATGACACACTCCACTCTCGCGGAGCAGGAGACAAGAGTTTCTTGGCGAACAAGGGGAGAAAAAAGAAAGAAAGACAGGGATGGAGAGATGGTGGGTGTGAAGCGGGAGGATGGGGGTACAGAAGGAGGGGGAGGGGGCAACATTAAGAGGAGAAAATTGAGGGCCTTGCCCTCTCCAGGGTACTGTGGGTAGACTGCTAAGGAAAGGGTATAAATTGGATTTGTGAGCGGAATTCGGGATCTGGTGAGCTTTCCTACATTTTTTCTAAAGACCGAGTTATTGATGGGGGATGACGCTGGTCTTTTGCATACAAAATTCTGTAAGTCTCCTCTAAATACCCTTTTTTCTTCTTTCTAAGCTACATTTCGTTCTTAATTTTCGCTTACATAGCAATATTCTGTACGTCAAGTTATTTTTCCTCCAACACTCGTATGCGAAACATACTCATACACACACATAAACAAGCGCACACGCACGCACACACATCCGCTCATACACCCCGTGTCTTACTTTTAGATTTCATGATTTCCTCGCCCTAACTCCCCCTAAAATAGAAGACTACACTGCTGGTTTCAGGTTATTTAAAGCACAAAAACCACCGCTTTTTATCCAGAAAAGCAAACAGGTCACGTAACTGGAAGAAACAGTGCAAGTATCTGACTCCTCAGATAAAAGAAATGGGTCAGGCTCATCATCACGACCTTTCCACTTGCTTATTTATTGTGCTGCAGCAAGATGCGCTGCGCCCTACATGTCAGATTTAAACCGCGCGCTGATAACAAGCCTGCATGAGTTGAAGGCGTCTGAGCCAATGCAAAGCAGATATGAAGGAAAAACTTCTTCAGCCCTAGTAAACTAGAACGTCATCTCCACTTTTATCCCCCTCCCCGCCAGCCCCCTGCCCCCCTTCACTACTTCCCTACCACGGAAGACCTCCACTTGTTCCCATAGTCCGACCTAATCATCAACTGGAAGGGCCGAACGCACAGATTGACCCTATCAAGCGGAAAACTTTGGGAAACACAGCGCTCTGGTTTCCGTCCCTTGAGGTCCAAGCGCGCGCGGCAGAACGTGCGAAGTAAGGAGCCAGGCACGTGCAGTCAGTGAGGAGCAGGGCCTTCCGACGCCTCTCCACCCTCCCCTCACCTTGTGCACCAAGCACAGGCGTTGGTCTTTGGATGGAAACGTGGGTGAAATGAACGGTCAGGGACAGAGAGGACAGTTTCCTGGTGACACTCCACTCCCGCAGAGTTGGAGACAATTTACGGGGTAAATGTGGGTGTAAAGGGAGATGAAGACTTTCCCCTCTTCAGCTTATCATGGGTAGACCACTACGGCAAGAAGAAGTACAGATTAATCAGACTTGAGAGAGCAATTTGAATTCGTCATTGACAAACATGGGACCTTTCATACATCCCTTTGCTGCAGAGCGACTTGCTGATGAAGGGAAACCCAGCTGGTCTTTTGCGCACACGCATTAAGTTTTGTTGTCTCTTGGTACTGGACACGTTTTATCTGGTGTTTAATTTCACTCAGATACAGGCGTATTCTGAACACCAATCTCTTTTGTTTCACACAGCAAGGGCATATCACAGACACAAATATACACATACTTGGGCGCCTTTACATACAATGCACTTGTTTTGTAGAATTTATTATCCACTCCTTCTCACCCCACTAGAATCAAAATGCTACACCTCTGATTTCAAACCAAAAGGACAAATGCACCACCTTTAACACCCCAAAAACAACAGACGAGTCATGTAACTGAAAGAAACAGCACAATCGCATGGCTATAAGGATGAGAGAAAGGAGTCTGACACAACGGTAACTTGGGCACGCGAACCTTCCCATTCATGACGCTGGAGAGCTGACGCTGCCTGGTTTGTAAGGGGTGCTTGATAACAAGTCCCCAAGTTGAAGACGTCTACACTGGTGCAAAGCAAACACGTAGAACTGTATTCAGCCCAGTCAGCTGGGACATCGCGCTCCCCACCCACCAGAGAGCTTTCTTCGCTGCCACCACATCATCAGCGGTAAGAGGTAAGCGCACAGATTGATCCTGTACTGTGTGGTAACGTCCATCCTCGGCAACATGGCGCTCCGGTTACTGTCCCTTCAGGTCGAACACGCGCGATGAACGTGCGAAGTAAGGAGTCATGCACGTGCAGAGATTGAGGAGCAGGACCTTCTGACGTCTTCCGCCTTTTGTATCAGGCACCGGCCTAGGTCACTGGATGGGAACGGTTCTACAGTCCTTGTCAGCTGAAGCGAACAGTCTGCAGGCTGAGAGTAATTTTTTGACGACACTTCGATCATCCTTGCAGAGCGGGAGACAATTTTCATTGATGAGGAAGCGAAGGAAAAGGTGGACGGGGGAGGAGAAGGAGGAGGTGGTGGAGGAGGGTGACGAGGAGGAGAAGGTGGAGGAGGAGGAGGAGAAGGTGGAGGAGGAGGAGGTTGAGGTGCCTGGAAGGGGAAATTGAAGACTGGCCGCCTCCTCCAGCGTACTGTAGGTGGACTACGCCAGGAAAGAGTAGAAATTGGATTTGTGACAGGAATTTGAACCCTCCTTTGACAAACATGGGGAGGTTTCCTCCATCTCGGCTGCAGATAGAGTTGCCACTGATGGGAAAATAACATTGGTCTTTTCCACACAAGCACTGGAGTTGAGTAAGTCACGTCACAGTTGAAGACATTTTATCAGCCACGTCTCGTCTCTTGATTTCGTTTACATAAGCACATTCTGAACATGTGAAGCTGTTTCTGTCTTCAGCAGTCATGTACCAGAGAGAGAGAGAGAGAGAGAGAGAGAGAGAGAGAGAGAGAGAGAAACATGCTTACACACGCACACGTACACTGCAATGCTTTTGGGTATTCGCTATCATTAGATTTCTCCTCTCGCTCTTCATAAATTAAACAGAACCCTGCTCATATCGAAATTAATGAAAAGCAACAAATGCACCACTTTTAATCCAGAAAGGAACGAGGCACAAAATGTACAAGAATAGTTTATCTACTCAGATAAAAAAAAAGAAGAATGTGTTGCCACAGCAGTTCCTTTCACACCACGAACTTTTGGACTTCCTCGTTTATTATTTCACCGGAGTAAACTGCGCCGTGGCAGCGTGCCTGGTTTATACCATGCGCTGATAACAAGCCCACGAGTTGAAGGCGTCTACATCAGTGCAAAGCCGATATGAAGTGGGAGCTGTATATAGCCCAGTCAACTGGGACATAACACTCCCAACTCCATCCCAATCCCCGAAAAAAAAAAAATCCCCTCGCTCCCACCATCATCATCAACGGGAAGGGCCGAACGCGCAGATCGACCCTATCAAGCGGAAAACCTTGGGTAACACATCGCTCCGGTTACCGTCCCTTGAGGTCCAAGCTCGCGCGGCAGAACGTGCGAAGTAAGGAATCAGGCACGTGCAGACACTGAGGAGGAGGAACCTTCCGACGCCTCCCCACCATCCCCCCATTCCCCGCTTGTGCACCCAGCACAGACCTGGGTCACTGGATTGCAACACCAGCCCCAGTCTGCTGGAATGAAGGCCCAGAGAGTGCCATTTTCTGATGACACTCCTTTTCTTGCCGGGGAGGAGACAAGTTTTCTTGGTGAGGAGGAGGGTGTAGGAAGAGGAGAGGAGGGAGAGGAGGAGGAGGAGGAGGTGGGAGGGGGTGGACCCAGCCAGAAGAGGAAATTGAAGACCTGGCCGCCGCTAGGGTACTGTGGCAGACCACGGCAGGAAAGAGTAGAAAATTGGATTTGTGAGAGGAATTTGAATCCTTCGTTGACAAACGTAGGAGCTTTGCCTACAACTTACTGACTGTACGGGCAGACCTAGCTGTTGGTGACGGGAAATGAAGTCGGTCTTCTAAGCATACATACAAGCACTGAATTTCTGTTAAGTCTCAGCTAAAAGAACAGGGATTTTGTTTTTAAGACATGTTTCGTCTGGTTTCTAATTTTGCTTACTATGGGATGTTGTGAACAGTTAATAATTTATTTATAAGGAAAAACAACAACAACAACAAACAAACAAACAAAAAAGAACTTTCTAGCGCCAGTGAAGTAAGCAATTCAAAAAAGAACCTCAACAAAAAACAACAACAAAAACAACAAAAAACCCACGCGCAAAAAAACAACAACAAAAAACAATATATTACAATACAGCACACGTTGTATTGTATTGTATTGTATAGTATGGTGAGGTGAGGTGTGAGGTGGTGTGGTGTGTTGTTGCGTTGCGTTGCTTCGCGTTGCGTTGCGTTGTATTGTATTGTATTACATTTATTGCACTGCGCTACACTGCATTGTATTGCACTGTATGGTGAGGTGAGGTGAGGTGAGGTGAGGTGTGGTGTGGTGTGGTGTGGTGTGGTGTGGTGTGGTGTGATGTGGTGTGGTGTGATGTGGTGTGGCGTGATGTGATCTGGCGTGATGTGGTGTGGTGTGATGTGATGTGGTGTGGTGTGATGTGGCGTGATGTGATGTAGCGTGGTGTGGTGTGGTGTGGTGTAGTGTGTCGTTGCGTTGCTTGCGTTGCGTTTTATTGTATTGTATTGTCTTGTATTGTATTGTGTGGTGAGGTGAGTGATGTATGATGTGGCGTGGTGTGTTGTTGTATTGCAATGTATGGTGAGGTGATGTTTGGTGTGTTACTGTATTGCATTGTAATGCACTGTATTGTACTGTATTGTATTGCATGGTGAGGTGAGGTGTAGTGTGTTACAGTATTGCATTGTACTGCACTGTATTGCACTGTATTGTATTGCATGGTGAGGTGAGGTGTAGTGTGTTACAGTATTGCATTGTATGCACTGTATTGCACTGTATTGCATGGTGAGGTGAGGTGTAGTGTGTTACAGTATTGCATTGTACTGCACTGTATTGTGTATTGCATGGTGAGGTGAGGTGTAGTGTGTTACAGTATTGCATTGTACTGCACTGTATTGCATGTATTGCATGGTGAGGTGAGGTGTAGTGTGTTACAGTATTGCATTGTATGCACTGTATTGCACTGTACATGGTGAGGTGAGGTGTAGTGTGTTACAGTATTGCATTGTACTGCACTGTATTGCACTGTATTGCATGGTGAGGTGAGGTGTGTGTGTTACAGTATTGCATTGTACTGCACTGTATTGTATGCTGTGAGGTGAGGTGTATGTGTTACAGTATTGCATTGTACTGCACTGTATTGCACTGTATTGCATGGTGAGGTGAGGTGTAGTGTGTTACAGTATTGCATTGTACTGCACTGTATTGCACTGTATTGCATGGTGAGGTGAGGTGTAGTGTGTTACAGTATTGCATTGTACTGCACTGTATTGCACTGTATTGCATGGTGAGGTGAGGTGTAGTGTGTTACAGTATTGCATTGTACTGCACTGTATTGCACTGTATTGCATGGTGAGGTGAGGTGTGGTGTGTTACAGTATTGCATTGTACTGCACTGTATTGCACTGTATTGTATGGTGAGGTGAGGTGAGGTGTGGTGTGTTACAGTATTGCATTGTACTGCACTGTATTGCACTGTATTGTATGGTGAGGTGAGGTGAGGTGTGGTGTGTTACAGTATTGCATTGTACTGCACTGTATCGCACTGTATTGTATAGTATGGTGAGGTGAGGTGTGGTGTGTTATTGTATTATATATTAAATTGCATTGTATTGTACTGTATTGTGACCAGGCTATTCTCCTCGGGTACAGAGTGTCACAATAATCCGGCGACAAGTATCGTTTTCTCTTTTCCCGCTTGCATGTTTATTTGTCTCCCAAATATATCTTTACATTCATCCCCAGAGAAACTAAGAATGCCCCTTTGTTTCAGTTAACTTCAGTAAAACGAAATAAGGTCATGCCATGTTGTTAAGCGTTTCCAACAAGACAAAACGAAAGTCTTACGCTCTTTTTTTTTTTCTCTCTCAAGGCCTGACTAAGCGCGTTGGGTTACGCTGCTGGCCAGGCATCTGCTTGGCAGATGTGGCGCAGCGTATATGGATTTGACCGAACGCAGTGACGCCTCCTTGAGCTACTGATACTGATACGCTCTGCAATTAACACAGTCGCCTAAAACACGATCCTAAACAGTCCAGACCCGTCCATCAAAGAGAGGAACACACTTGAACGCACCTGAACACACACACACACACACACACACACACACACACACACACACACACACACACCACATACAGCATTCACTGCACACACACACACACACACACACACACACACACACACACACACACACACACACACACACACACACACACACACACACACATACACTCGCACAAACACACACACACACACACACACACACACACACACACACACACACACACACTTCAGGAGAAACAAACAGTACACAAGCCATTACTGATAGACGGGGATATCGACCGCTCACACCAGCACCTGACAATGATCCCTGGATTTTAAGATGGACCTCCTCCCGCCGCAGGCCACGTCAGATGTCGGGACATGATAGTGAGACGGGGCGAGTACAGGAGGGGATACATAATACACAAAAAAGACACTGCAATGGGTGTGGTGCTGGCTTTATCTCACCCACAGCCGCCTTGGCGTTACGACATCGACTGACGGCTGGGACAATGTGAGATCGAACCCCGTCACAAGTCTGGGCTATCATCGTTTTTGTTACATCTTTTCTTCTTCATTTTTTTTTGTCGGCCTCGGTCGACTGCTTGTCTATGAAGCTGAGGGTACAGTGGATTTAAATGGCAGCACTTTACCCCTCTTCAGACAGCCAGGACTTTTCCTACTGGAACCCCAGAAGAAAAGCCAGGACCTTACACCTTACTCCCTCAAGACAGCCAGTAGTAACCCCCCCTCCCCCTCGGAACGCCAGAACAACAGCCAGGTCCTCACTTCCAACTCCCTTCAGGCAACCAGGACTCCCCCTTGGAACGCCAGAACAACAGCCAGGTACTCAGTTCCAACTCCCTTCAGACAGCCAGGACTTCCCCTCGGAACGCCAGACGGACCGTGCACCTGGAGAGACATCCAGGACTTACACGCACGAATAACACAAATTTCACCGATCCAGTACTCAAAACCTGAACAACTTGACTTTAAGGGTGTCAGCCAACAGGTCGTTAATCTCAAGTCTTTACCTGGATTTCAGTGAAAAGGTCGGGTCAACCACACAATCGAGTTTCATCCATCCCATACGTTTTGTTTTCGTTTTTTGGTTTTTTTTTCCCTGGGGGTGGGATGGGGTGGAAGTGCTCCTCACATTTTCTGTCCAACACTGGAAATGTTTCTTTTCGGGCCTTTTTTTCTTTTTAATTTTTTTTTTAAAAAATTCTTCATGACTGGACATCATATAGAAAGAAGCCTGAAGGACAACCCTGTCGCACGATCTCAAACTAAACTGGATCTCCACAGCGTCCTGTTCTTAACCTAACCATAATAGATC
>JAAQRG010008147.1:0-20840 GCA_011634625.1 Babylonia areolata
ATCAGACATTAAGTCAACCTGTGAATGCACATCCAGACTCTTCCTTTACTTTACAATGATGATAATTTATTCATATGGCGCTGAATTTTGTGATGAAGACAAAGCCCTCCTGCTAAAGCACTCCCACTCCAGGCTTGTTTGGGAAAGAGGTAGGTTTCAGGGCCAGATTTGAAAGGGCTGGGTGCACAGATTTGACAAGCGAAAGAGACAGCTTGTTCTCGGTGTAAGGTCCAGAGACAGAGGTGAAATGTCTCCAGACACTGAAGGCCTGCATCAGACCAGGCACCACAAGTGGGAAGCAGGCAATACAAACATCTCCAACGTCCATTGTCAAAGAGAATCATTGCACTTTCATTCAATGCCTTATTACGGTACATCACATAGCCCCACCCCCCACCCCACCCTTTTTTTTTTTCAAATTTCCATTACTGAAGGGGTTTATCGCACTTGCAGTTTATGCATTTATTAGTTGATCATTTCCTTACACCCTCTCCTCAACCCTTTAACACTTTTTTTTTTTTTTTTTTTATCTACCCAGGGTTTTGGGGGGGTTTTGTTTGTTTTTCTTGTTTCATACCTACAAAATATGTAATAAAAGGCAGTTTGTAAGTGATTGTCAGTGAATAAACAATCATTACCATAATTTATGACAAGACAGTTCTGAAAAGAAAAAGGTGCTTTTTCACACAATGAAGTTGTAAGTTTTGTATTGTGGAATCTCAAAGCAGTTGGGGTTTTTTAGTTGTTGTTGTTGTGCAGCTTAGTTCTTGTGTGCAGTATGAGGACAGATTTTTTTTCTTCCTTTTTTTTTTTTTTTTGAGAATATCATTTTTCCTTTTGAAAGTTTCTATCTTCACATGATATAACACTTAAAAAATATATTTTAAAAAAAGATGTTTGTACAATATTGTATTTTCAGTGCTGTTTCCGTCCTTGCATAATAAAGTTCCTGCATGTTCTTCATGTGTGTTCCTTTGTTCTGTGGTGTGTGTCATGCTCTGGCTTGAGAACTCAGTTCACTCTTGGTAAAGAATGAAGGGGGCTTGGGTTATCCAGGGCTTCTGGTCAGTTACAATTTTTGGGAGTTCCATGGACTCTTTTTACCAAACGTCTAGAGGCTCCCAAACTACTTTCAGAGTCAATCTTAATGCTGCACATTCCAAAAAATGTGTATTGGTAAACACACAGACTGGCAAATCTTTTAGACATATTTGTCTTTCATTCTGAATAATTTAAGTTGCAATCCACAGAAAAGGAAGCAGAAGAAAAGAAATGAATTACTGATCAGGCACTATCACAATCTCTCTCACACACATATGTACACAAAACAGGCAAACAGCTTACGTAGTCCAGCAGGCAGGATGGTGAACACAGACATCTGAATTTATTTTACTCCATTTTTTCTACAGTGCTCTGTGTGGCTTGTTTCCATACCAAATTAAAAAAAAAAAAAAAATCACCAATTTGCTTCTAACCAAAAATTCACCATTCTTCATAAATATTATTACTGGTGTAACATTCAGCTGACAGAACAAGATGCATGTTGTTCAGCGACTGGATGACAACTTGAGTACAACCCTCAGAATGACTTAAATGACTGTTCATTTACATAAATGTTTGCCCACATTAGTATGAATAAGTAACCTACATGACTGAAGCCCACCATTCGAACAGTATATGACTTTGAATTTATAAAGGCATGAATCTGACCAAGTATAAAAATATAAAAAGAGACTGAGCTAATATATCTGGGTTTGTTTTGTTTTTTTAATGCCGGAGTTTCAAAAATACAGTTTTAAACATTAACAAATATATAAGGTATACTCTGATCCTCACAAAAAAAAGACAAAAAAATCAAAAGTAAAAACGATGACAGCTTTCAAAATGTGGCAATGGTTTTGAATTACCTCTCAACACAACAGGAAAGATGTGAGTACATCACATCCCAACAGTCACTGATTTGGGTTTAACCCCTATCCTACAACCACCATCGTTCTGCACCTTTCGTACACCAAATAAAAATGCTTCCAACCTCGGTGTTTTGTGTATATTACCACTCTCTGTCCATCTTTGATGGATGTTCATAAAATAGCAAACATTACCATTCTCTATCTTTGATAAATGTTCATGGAACAGCATACAGTACAAGGCATGCAGATATAAAAACATCTTCTGGGCTGGGTTTCCATCAGTTTGCATTTCAAACCATTCTGTATCACTGAGCAATATGTAAAGAAATGTACAGCCATTACAAAATGGAAAAAAAAAAAAAAAAGGTTCAAGGACAGTAGCCTTTCATGGCCATAGGGGCAATGAATTCCTTGTGCATACGGCTCGGCATAGGAAGGCGGGCACCTAATCCTCTCCTTCGCCAATTTTTACCTTCCCCAACCACAACCAAAATTTGGTACCCATTCACACAGGTGAATGAGGAAAATCAGAGCTGAAGTGCCTTTCCCAAGGACAACATGGGGAAACAGGGCCTTGAACTCTGATCACTGGATCAAAAGTCCAATGCCTCACCAATGCTGCCATGGCACCTCAGAGTCATTGTTCTCATTTCTGCACTGTTTAAAGGCATTGGTACCATATTTTGTGCATAAAAAAGTGCCAAGCCAAATGCAGCTGGGGGGAAATCAATGGACCTTTACCTCCCATTGCCAGTTGGTATAAAATAAGAGCTGTTGAGTGTTTCCCACCACCAGTTATGTTACGCATTCTGTATGTCTGAAAGTATTACCTCTAACCACCCAATATAAACGCATTTTAAACATATCTTACTTTGTTTCATGGGTACATAAACACCTTAACATTAATATACTGTTCTCAGAAAGAAAGAAAAAAAAAACATTTTCTGTCACTGTTTTTCAGCTGACCTGAGAATTGGATGATTATTTTCTGTCACTGTTTTTCAGCTGACCTGAGAATTGGATGATATAAAATCATTTCATCTTCTCTTTTCAAGTCAGTCCTTTTAAGCAACTACTTAAGAAACAAAATTCATGGCTTGGAATTTTCTGTCTCTGGTGAAGATTCCTCCATATTTCTGGCCACAAAGAAATAACAAAACATCCCTCTGTGTCCCATCTTTGAAAAAATAAATACGATAGCTGTATCACTTTTCTGTCTTTGTGGCGACACCTGTACTGACGGAAACCTGAGTCAAAGAAGTGTATGATGATCCCATGACAAAACCAACAGAAAACTGCGATCAATGTGACCACTGATTCACACTTGAAGCACTTGTGAAAAGCAGCTGGACTGACAAAATCAACAGGGACATGAAACTTGGATGGACAGATGATTCATGACACAGATTAACAGAGCACAGGAACCTCACTAAGATGGGTACACAAAACGCATACAGGCACAACGTGTCGGAAAAGAGATGGACTACAATACACTTTAGGAAACGAGACAGACAAAACAGTTTAGGGAGAGATGGGCAGACAATATAGTTAAGGAAAAGAGATGGACTGATATAAGACTTTACAAAATGAGACGGAAAGACATTACAGTTCAGAAAAAGAGATGGACAGAAGATGTACAAACAATACAGTTTTGGAAAAGAGATGGACAAGCAATACTGTCCTGGAACAGAAATGGACAAACGACAGTTTAGGAAAAGAGATGGATAAACAATACAGTTTAGGAACAGAGATGGACAAACAATACAGTTTTGGAAAAGAGATGGACAAACAAGCAATATAGTTTTGGAAAAGAGATGGACAAACAATACAGTTTTGGAAAAGAGATGGACAAACATGGAACAGTGATGGACAAACAATATAGTTTTGGAACAGAGATGGACAGACATTACAACTAAGGCAAAAACAAACAAAAGAGACCTATGGATAGACAAGATCTGCAATGGAAAAAGAGATGGACTGACAATAATAGGAACAGGGGTGAACAGACAGGACAGTATACACCAGCAAAAGTAGTGGACAGACAAGATAACTTAGAACAGGAATGTGGGCGGACAGCCTGGATAGCAGACACACAGGAACAGGCGCATCGATCTGCACAGACACAACAACAGTAAACAGGAACAGAGGTGAAGGGACAATTATTTAACACAATCAGTTAAAAGATCGTTGGTGTTGCTCCCCCCCACCCCCCTGATTCTGGATACACTGCAGAAGAACGTTCCTTTCCTCAGAATCATAAGTTTGAACTGGCAGTGACTTTGTGTTCTATGTACAGCTTGTCACAGACCCACAGCACTGACCTGGCCAGAACATCAGTGCTGTGGACAGAAACCAATTTCTAGAAGAGGTGCACAGAAACCTTTCTAGAAAAATTTCTGGAAGAGGAAGGTGAAAGAAACTGTCCATGTCATGACGAGAAGGCCTAGGCTGAACCATGTCACTGGCCTGGAACTCCCTCCAATTTTATCACTGACTGTTTAACACTGCGTCCAGGCATCTGTGGCCAGACAACATTAATCAATGCAGCTGTGAACTTTGCTCATTCGCAGGCTGTCTGACCCAAGACTTTCCTGTATTTGAGTAAGACAGTATAAAACTACTGAAATATATAAGTTCAAACTTTTTTAATCTGAGTAAGGAAACGTTCTTCCAACTGAGGAGTTTGTTCAGCAGCAGCACCCAGAGGAACACTGAAGAAATACTGCGACTCCCTGGTATGCATTACGTTCACGGTTCCAACACAAGTGACCAAACAAAATCCCATACTTTTTCCAGACCAGACTGAACAATGTCCACACCAAACACAAAACCAAACTGAATAGAAAAAAAAGCCTGTTTGCTCTCTGAGGAAGCAGTGGATATCCCAGTATCAGTGTTCAGTTTTCATTACCTTTTTTTTTTTTTTAATGCAATAAGCTCTTTGTTGAATGGTGTAGGCCAGGATTTTTATTAAAATTCCCAGACTTTCCCAGACCCTGAAGGGCAAAATATGCATTTCCATCCATGGAAATGGTTCTCTCAGTTTCCAAAGACTTGTCCAGACTTCCATAATTGTACAAAACCCTGCACATCACATGAATTCTGCCAGGGTATGAACAGTGACTATTTTCTGATGAGCCAATTTCAGACACACCACTGCTGTCCAGTTGCTAAGTGATCAAAAAAACCCTGAAAACAAAGTATGGATGATACATAGCGCAGTAAAATGTTGTGCACATTAACCCACTCAAACATCAGTGAACGTCAGAGTTGCATCCAAAAACTGGAGAAGTAACCAGGTACCTTGCTGTAGAAATTCTACCTTGCAAATGAGAGTCCTTCAAGCATTATCAGGGACAACTCTTGTATCCATGGATTATTTCACTTTACTACGAAAAACAATCACACACACACACACACACACACACACACACACACACACGTGCATGCACACACACACACATACACACCCCAACTGATATCTAATATCACTTGAAAGTGAAGTCATTAAACTGTTGCACAAATGAAACAAGACAAAAATCAAACAAATCAACCACGAAACTGAGAGGTGATTAGACTATGGCAAAGCGCTCAGCTCTCGTTCCATTGAGCAGTTGGAATTTTCACACAGACAAATCTTGTGACAAACGAGCCAAACAAAAAATATAAAAACTCCAAGCTAACACCCCCTTCCCTTCCTCCCACCCCTCAAAGGCTTCAGCAAATGCTAAGCATGCACCACAGGTTCTGAAAAAGGACTGATTGAACTTCTCCACATACAACAGTGAAAGACATGAGTGAACAGATTCAAGAATGGAAGTGCAATGCCTTGACATCACCATGCAGGTTTTCTCTTTTTATTTTATTTTTTTTCTTTTCATTCTTCTTGACATGATAAATTGTGTTGCGATTTGTACATGTTTTGTTATTGCTGCTGCACACATTCACACTGTTCCACAGAGAAAAATCAGATGAGCGTAGTGGTGGTATGATAACTGAGCGTGCGTTAACTGAGCTGAGTGGTGGGCTAAGCTGAGCAGCTGGTCACGACTGCTTGCTGCGAACCTCCTGGTCGTACTTTTGATGGAGCAGTTTTTTGTATGCTTCTTGGTTCACCCACAGTTCCGCCGCGTGTGAGTTCAAGGGACTGTCATTGTTGGGTTCTGAAACACAGCCATACACACATTTTTCATCATTTTTGTTAGGTTTTTCTGAAGCCCAACAATTCACATGTCTATTATCTTTCGGTGGGTTTTGAAATAATATTCACTCACATGTCTGTTCATTTATGCTAGGTTTTGAAACAGCCTTTATTCACAGTCTGACTATTCATTTAGGGGCGTTGAAATGCAACCATTCATGTGTCTAGTATTTCTGTTGGGTTTTAAAAAACATAACCATTCACATGTCTATTCATTTTTGTTGAGTTTTTGAAACAATCATTCACAGTTTCTGTTTCAATGTTATTAGGTTCTGAAACAGCATTCATTCAATCTGAGCGGATGGAAGTTTTTATGTTGTGTTCTTAAACAGCCATTTACACATTCATATAAATTTATGTTAGTTTCTGAAACAAAAGTACTCACATACTTATTCATTTTCATTGGGTTCTAAAACACAACCATTCTCATGTCTATTCAATTTTGTTGGGTTCTGAAACAACGTTCTCTCGCATGTCTATTCATTTTTGGGGTGGTTTGAGACAAAACCATACGCACTTCTAGATTCATTTGGGGGGGGGGGTTAAACAACAAATAATCACACAGCTATTCATTTTTGTAGGGTTCTTAAACATAATTATAGTCACCTTTCTGTTTATTAACAATTCTTTTCCATGTAACACTCGCATGGAGGGGAGTGGGGGGGGGGCTCAAATAATATTTCATTATTATTATATTTTCAAAGCATAATCATGTCTTAAACACAGCATGCTAAGCACTGCAACTTTTCCAGACTGTGGGCCACTTAGCAAGATTCAAAATTACACTTTGCAGCCTTGATTTAAGGCTTTGTCCTGTGTTCTTTGCAGCCAGCTAATAAAAAAAAGTTCTTGTCCTCAAGAAATTTTGTAATTCCAGGCCATGAGCTCGAACTATTGCAGTGGTTAACAGCCATAAATAAGAGCCCTGTTTGCTCTGTTTTGTTTTTTAAAGGACACATGCAGGTACGCACAAGATTACCATTTGTCAATCAAAATTTCCCAGCCAGAGCATTATTTTCTGATCACTTTTCAGCATAGATCTATACTTTTCTTAAGCAGTAAAAATCAGTTCACAAATAAAGCTGTTTCATCAATATGTAACACAAACACCCCACACACAAAAAAACCCCCAAAAAAACACCAGTATTACATTTATAACACTATAGACACAGCCTATTAGAAAATACACATAAAATATTGCATCCTCTTGATTTTTATATCTAAAAATATCATTACTATGAACTGGTGGAAGATCAACCTCCATTATCAAATTCAAAGTTAAGGGGGAAGAAGATACGCTTTCATTAGATATTAACCAATATGAAAACAAGAACCGCACCCACACAGACCTGCAATTAGTGACACATCATACCTGCTAACAAACTCTGTATAGATAACAAGACGGTGCGGACATCATAGAGGGCGGACCATTTCTCCTTGAGGATATCTAAACAGATATTGCCGTGGTTGTCCACGTTGGGGTGGTAGCAAGGCGTGGTGAACTTGACCGACACAGCCTGGTATGGGTAGCCGCTGGGGAATTCTAGCAACAGCTTGTACTGCAGACCCTCATACACCTGGAATTTTTAACACACACACACACACACACACAGCAAATCCACTTTACTGATTATCTGACCAAATCCTGACCATGATATTCAGTCACACTCCATTCAAAACGTTAACTCGTTCAGTGTTCACTGGTTGCAGCTCCCCACATTCAATTCAACGCTACATACAAGTGGGCTTTTACATGTATGACCGTTTCTACACCACCACGAAAGTAGCCATACTCCATTTCTGAGGGCGTGCATGCTGGGTATGTTCTTGTTTACAAAACCAAATGTTGACATGGCTTACAAGACCTTAAAAGAGTGTATTTGATCATCTGAATGCGTACACACACACAGTGGGGACTCAGGCACAAGCAGGTCCACACATCGGTTAACCTGGGAGATCTGAAAAAATCTAAACCCTTAACCCATCAGATGCTGTGACCAGGATTCAAACACAGGACTCTCAAATAAAAAAATCCAACATTTTAACCGCTCAGCTGTTGCACCCTAAATGTTGATAAGTTTATTTTTATTTTAGCACTGCTGCAATGGCAAGTGTATTCTGTGCTTGTAAATGGCAGCTATTTGACTGGTATATTTTCAAATGGTTATCACAATCCATCAAAACACAGCTAAAAGTCCTCAGCAACTCAGTACTTGTTTCCAGGCTGGGCGATGCACGCACACACAGACACAGACACACACAGACACACACACACAGAAGACAACTGTGGGAGTGACAAGTCTGCGCTCCTTAACAACCTTAACTTCTGCTCAGCTGTGTTCACTCACAGTGCGAGCACACCACTGGTGGGAACTCAGTAATGTGATCAGCTGGCCACAGTGCATGCTGTGAGTCCCCTTACCAGTCTGTCATGTTCATGGATCATTACCAAAAACACAAGATAGCTGCATTATTCATCAATGATGAATATGATCATTAATGATTAACATTTCCAGAAACTTCTTTTTCTTTACGAAAATTAATTTTATATTTTAATCTGATTTGCAATTGCAGTGACCCACTGGTGCAGACTATGGCAGAAATCTCATTCTTTTCCTGTGCAAACCAACACCCTGCTCATGCAGAGAAACCTAAAGTGGCTGCAGCTAGTGACCTACATTGGGGACTGAACAGCATTATGATACGACAAACAATAGAACAGAAAATCCCCTCCCCAACTGGTACTTACTGTTCCTTTGGCACCTTCAATTGTGCCGACCCATTTGTACAGATTGTCCCCTTCTGGAAACGCTGACACACCAGGATCTGCTGACATCTGCAACATTTCAAGCATGTGTCATTACCATAAACATCATGTCACCGTTTGGCGCAACCATTGTGTCTATATCATCAATACCCACACTAAATTTCATAGAAATATCAGACATTAAAAAGTTCAGTAATGATGTCAAAGGAAATGATTTTCTTTTCAATTAAGAATATACACTAAACTTGTTAGAGTATATACTGACCGCTGGCCTTCATCTTTATTGAAGGACTTTATCTTTGCTGCACAGTGAATCAGACTGGTTATTCTTTGTGTAATCATAAACAATTTATGTACGGCTACACAGCTATACAGTATACTGGCACTACTACTTAAGTATCCAGACGCAGATGATTCAGCTTATCAAGAGATGAATTTGTGTTATTACCTCAAACCATATATGCAAAAGCCATTTCTTACTAGGTAATTACAATTTCCTTTGTACACTCATATTTTTTAAACAGAATGACTATGAGTTATTGACTATGTAAATTTAATAGTATCACTATGTCTCTAAGGCTTGCTGCCAGTATTCATCTGTAAAACTAAAAGTATATGCAGAAATCAATTAACAATGAAGAACTGATTTTGATTTAAAACGCATTGAGCTTTAACAATATGCGCTATAGCAAGATGTCTTAATTAGTAAACTGACTTTGATTTATATACATGTGCTGATTTGTCACCCAGCTGCCCCAGCACTGAATCAGAAAACCCAGACCAGTTTCTGACCACCAGTTCAGCCAGTAGTTCTCTGTGCCACATTGTGAAACACTCTCTACAGGGAACAGCTGTAGGGAGATGCCTGAAATGTGGACACATCACTTAACCTCCTTAAAAAAAAAAATCTTTAAAGAGCACATTGAAGGATAGAGATCACACAATAAAATCAATGTAAACTTTCCACCTGTTTCCTGATACGTAAAATTTCACATCAGGTGTACAAGCTAGGCTAATAAAAACCAATACTTTTCTTCATGATGGGCTTTTCCAGTCCATGAGCTACTGAGTATGTTCCAAACTGACAAGTCTGAGGAAGCTACATGGTCAATGAACAAGCATTCAAATCCAACTGATTTTACATCTGTATTATTATTCCTTCACTACCATGTTATCTCTTCTCTCTTTTCTATATATTTTTAAATAACTATTTTTTAAAGTCTGTATAGACTGAAGAATGGAATCTCTGCTCTTGTTTTTCTCCACTTTTCAGTTCATTTTCACATCCAACTGTGAAAACTACAAGGCATATCATCTTTCTCTGAGCTTTCAGTTACTGGCTTGTATTTTTACACTCAACACCTGTCTCCCAGCTGCCCCAGCACTGAATCAGAAAACCCAGACCAGTTTCTGACCACCAGCTCAGCCAGTAGTTCTCTGTACCACATTGTGAAACACTCTCTACAGGGAACAGCTGTAGGGAGATGCCTGAAATGTGGACACAATACTTTACATCCCAACAACATCTTTAAAGAGCACACTGAAGGAAAGAGAACAGACCCCAAAAAGTATATAAACTTTCCACCTGTTTCCTGCAGATATATAAAATTTCACATGATGTTCAAGCCAGGCTCACAAAAACCAATGATTTCCTGCATGATGGGATTTTCCAGTCCATGATTATTGAGTATGTTCCAAACTGACCAGTCTGAGGGTCTATGAATGAGCGTTCAGACTTTGATGGTCAAATGGGCTGTCCATAAAGATACCATATCTTTATCATTTCTTCACGACCAAAGTACCAAATGTTATTTCTTCTCTCTTTGCTATAAAATTATTTATTGTTTTAATAAATATTTTGTAAAGTCTCTACAAACTGAAGAAATGATTCTTTGCTTTTGTTTTTCTCCACTATTCTTTTTTTTTTTCCACATATATCTGTGACATTTATTACTTTACAAGGCATGTTACCCTTCTCTGAGCTTTCAGACTTGTAATTTTACACACTCAACAACTGTCTCCCAGCTGCCCCAGCACTGAATCAGAAAACCAAGACCAGTTTCTGACCACCAAGACAGCCAGTAGTTCTCTGTACCACATTGTGAAACACTCTCTACAGGGAACAGCTGTAGGGAGATGCCTGAAATGTGGACACAATACTTTACATCCCAACAACATCTTTAAAGAGCGCACTGAAGGAAAGAGATCAGACACAAAAAAATATATAAACTGTCCACCTGTTTCCTTCGGATATATAAAATTTCACATCTGATGTTCAAGCCAGGCTCACAAAAACCAATGATTTCCTGCATGATGGGATTTTCCAGTCCATGATTATTGAGTATGTTCCAAACTGACCAGTCTGAGGGAGCTACATGGTCAAAGAACAAGCGTTCAGATCTGACAGACTTTGATGGTCCAATGGGCTGTCCATAAAGATACAATATCTGTATTATTTCTTCACAACCAAAGTACCAAATGTTATTTCTTCTCTCTTTGCTATAAAATTATTCATTGTTTTAATAAGTATTTTGTAAAGTCTCTATGGACTGAAGAATCGATTCTTTACTTTTTTTTTCCTCCACTATTCAATTTTTTTCCACATATATCTGTGACATTTACACTTAATAGGGCATGTTACCCTTCTCTGAGCTTTCAGACTTGTAATTTTACACACTCAACACCTGTCTCCCAGCTGCCCCAGCACTGAATCAGAAAACCAAGACCAGTTTCTGACCACCAGGACAACCAGTAGTTCTCTGTACCACATTGTGAAACACTCTCTACAGGGAACAGCTGTAGGGAGATGCCTGAAATGTGGACACAATACTTTACATCCCAACAACATCTTTAAAGAGCGCACTGAAGGAAACAGATCAGACACAAAAAAATATATAAACTGTCCACCTGTTTCCTTCGGATATATAAAATTTCACATCTGATGTTCAAGCCAGGCTCACAAAAACCAATGATTTCCTGCATGATGGGATTTTCCAGTCCATGATTATTGAGTATGTTCCAAACTGACCAGTCTGAGGGAGCTACATGGTCAATGAACAAGCGTTCAGATCTGACAGACTTTGATGGTCAAATGGGCTGTCCATAAAGATACCATATCTGTATTATTTCTTCACTACCAAAGTACCAAGTGTTACCTCTTCTCTCTTTTCTATAGAATTATTTATTGTTTTGATAACTATTTTGTAAAGTCTCTGTAGACTGAAGAATCGATTATTTGCTTTTGTTTTTCTCCACTTTTCAATTTATTTTCACAAACATCTGTGACATTTACACTTTACAGGGCATGTCACCCTTCTCTGAGCCTTGAGGCTCGATATTTTACACACTCCACACCTGTCTCCCAGCTGCCCCAGCACTGAATCAGAAAACCAAGACCAGTTTCTGACCACCAGGTCAGCCAGTAGTTCTCCGTACCACATTGTGAAACACTCTCTACAGGGAACAGCTGTAGGGAGATGCCTGAAATGTGGACACAATACTTTACATCCCAACAACATCTTTAAAGAGCACACTGAAGGATGGAGATCAGACCCCCCAAAATATATAAAATTTCCACCCGTTTCCCCAATATATAAAATTTCAAATCTGATGTTCAAGCTAGGCTCACAAAAACCCGATTTCCTGAATGATGGGATTTTCCAATTCATGATTATTATGTTCCCACCTGACCAGAGGGAGCTACATGCTCAATGAACAAGCATTTAGATCTGACAGAATTTGAGGGGCCAATGGGATGTCCATAAAGATTTTATATCTGTATTATTTCTTCACTACCAAAGTACCAAGTGTTACCTCTTCTCTCTTTTCTATAGAATTATTTACTGTTTTGATAACTATTTTGTAAAGTCTCTGTAGACTGAAGAATGGATTATTTGCTTTTGTTTTTCTCCACTTTTCAATTTATTTTCACAAACATCTGTGACATTTACACTTTACAGGGCATGTCACCCTTCTCTGAGCCTTGAGACTCGATATTTTACACACTCCACACCTGTCTCCCAGCTGCCCCAGCACTGAATCAGAAAACCAAGACCAGTTTCTGACCACCAGGTCAGCCAGTAGTTCTCTGTACCACATTGTGAAACACTCTCTACAGGGAACAGCTGTAGGGAGATGCCTGAAATGTGGACACAATACTTTACATCCCAACAACATCTTTAAAGAGCACACTGAAGGATGGAGATCAGAACCCCCAAAATATATAAAATTTCCACCCGTTTCCCCAATATATAAAATTTCAAATCTGATGTTCAAGCTAGGCTCACAAAAACCCGATTTCCTGAATGATGGGATTTTCCAATTCATGATTATTATGTTCCCACCTGACCAGAGGGAGCTACATGCTCAATGAACAAGCATTTAGATCTGACAGAATTTGAGGGGCCAATGGGATGTCCATAAAGATTTTATATCTGTATTATTTCTTCACTACCAAAGTACCAAGTGTTACCTCTTCTCTCTTTTCTATAGAATTATTTATTGTTTTGATAACTATTTTGTAAAGTCTCTGTAGACTGAAGAATGGATTATTTGCTTTTGTTTTTCTCCACTTTTCAATTTATTTTCACAAACATCTGTGACATTTACACTTTACAGGGCATGTCACCATTCTCTGAGCCTTGAGGCTCGATATTTTACACACTCCACACCTGTCTCCCAGCTGCCCCAGCACTGAATCAGAAAACCAAGACCAGTTTCTGACCACCAGGTCAGCCAGTAGTTCTCTGTACCACATTGTGAAACACTCTCTACAGGGAACAGCTGTAGGGAGATGCCTGAAATGTGGACACATCACTTTACATCCCAACAATTTAAAGAGCACACTGAAGGACAGAGATCAGACAAAAAATATTATGTAAACTTTCCACCTGTTTCCTGACATGTAAAATTTCAAGTCTGGTGTTAGGCTAGGCTCACAAAAACCAATTATTTCCTTCAGGGTGGGATTTTCCAGTCCATGAGTTGATAGTATTCCCAAATGACTCATCTGAGCAAGCTACATCAGTGCATGTTCTATGAACAAGCATTCAAATCCGATAGAATTTGATGCTCCAATAAGCTGTCCATAATGATTTTACACCTCTATTATTTCTTCACTACCAAAGTACCAAATGTTATCACTTCTCTCTTTTAATAAGTATTTTGTAGTCATTGTGGACTGTAGAATGGAATCTCTGCTTTTGTTTTTCTCCACTTTTCAGTTTATTTTCACATCCATCTGTGACATTTACACTAATTACAGGGCATGTCACCTTTCACCGAGCTTTCAAACCTGTAATTTTACTCTCAACACCTGTCTCCCAGCTGCCCCAGCACTGAATCAGAAAACCCAGACCAGTTTCCGACCACCAGGTCAGCCAGTAGTTCTCTGTACCACATTGTGAAACACTCTCTACAGGGAACAGCTGTAGGGAGATGCCTGAAATGTGGACACATCACTTTACATCCTGACATATTTAAAGAGCACACTGAAGGATAGAGATCAGACCAAAAAAAATATATGAATAAACTTTCCACCTGCTTCCTGATATGTAAAATTTCAAATCTGGTGTTCAGGTTAGGCTCACAAAAAACAATGATTTCCCTCAGAGTGGAATTTTCCAATCCATGACGGCATGAGTTATTAAGTATGTTCCCAACTGACTAGTCTGAGGGAGCTACATGGTCAAAGAACAAGCATTCAGATCCAACAGAATCTGATATTCCAATCTCTTCTCTCTTTTCTGTAGACTTTTTAATAAGTATTTTGTATAGTCTTTATAGACTGAAGAATGGGTTTTTTGCTCTTGTCTTCACTTTTCAGTTTATTTTCACACCCATCTGTGAAACCATAAGCATATCACCCTTCAGTGAGCTTTCAGTTACTGGTTTGTAATTTTACACCTGTCTCCCAGCTGCCCCAGCACTGAATCAGAAAACCCAAACTAGTTTCTGACCACCAGGTCAGCCAGTAGTTCTCTGTACCACATTGTGAAACACTCTCTACAGGGAACAGCTGTAGGGAGATGCCTGAAATGTGGACACATCAATTTATACCTACAAACCATTTTAAAAAGTACAATGAAGGATAGAGATCAGAGGATAAAATGCATTACCTTTCTGTTTCCCTATGTCATAGCATATGTAATACATCATGTGTTAAGGCTAAGCTCACAAAAACCAAAGATTTCCTTCAGTGTGGGATTTTCCAGTCCTTGAGCTATTGAATATGTTCCCCTCTGACCGATCTGAGGGAGCTACATGGTCACCGAACAAGCATTTGGATCCAACATAAACTGATGTTAAAATGGACTGTCCATGAAGATTCAATTTTATGTCTGTACCTTTCCTTCTTTACTTTTATTTCTCCTCTCTGTTCTACTTTTTTCTTTTTTACTCTGTACAGTCTGCATAGACTGAATAATGAATTCTCTGCTCTTGTTTTTATCCATTACTAAGTTTATTTTCACACCCATCTGCTGCATCTACAAGGCATGCCATCTTTCACTAGCTTACACAGTTACAGGCTTGTAATTTAAACTTGAACATTAAATGAACATGTCCCCCAGCTGCCCCAGCACTGAATCAGGAAACCAAGACCAGTTTCTGACCACCAGGTCAACAAGTAGTTCTCTGTGCCACATTGTGAAACACTCTCTACAGGGAACAGCTGTAGGGAGATGCCTGAAATGTGGATGGGGTCAATTTATGAACATGTCTAATCAATACAGGGAAAGCATAACTGTTAGATTCACACTTGGTGTGACACTGGTGAATCTTGTGTTTTCCAAAGACAGCAAAACAAAGTACAGTCTGGTCATCATGTGAGAGGTTTTCAGGAGGGTCACTTCTACTTGATCATGCAAAGTCACTGCTATCAATTGATAATCATCTAGTGCCAACACAATACTATTCTCATTAAGTTTACTCTCCATCAACCCCTAATCCTCTTCTGTATTTTGTTTATTATATTGCTAGCATGTTTTTCATTAAACAGGTGTCTCTTTGCTCCATTCAAAATGACTGCAACTTCAGGGGCCAAGGGTGGAATTACATAAACTGATCTTGAATAAAAAGGCATACAACTACACACACAGTACAAGTAAGGGAGAGAGATCAAACACTAAAATCTGCATAATCTCCACAACCATTTCCTAATACACTTGTCTATATCTAAAAATTTATTTATATATATATATATATGTATGTGTGTGTATGTGTGTGTGTGTGTGTGTGTGTGTGTGTGTGTGTGTGTGTAAAAGAAAACAAATGAATAAAACAAAACACTGACAATCATAATAATAATATCCAGGCATCTTGCTTCATGTACTTTGTAATTTTGTACCTTCACTAATTTATTTGTCCCCCAGCTGCCCCAGCACTGAATCAGGAAACCAAGACCAGTTTCTGACCACCAGGTCAACAAGTAGTTCTCTGTGCCACATTGTGAAACACTCTCTACAGGGAACAGCTGTAGGGAGATGCCTGAAATGTGGATGGGGTCAATTTATGAACATGTCTAATCAATACAGGGAAAGCATAACTGTTAGATTCACACTTGGTGTGACACTGGTGAATCTTGTGTTTTCCAAAGACAGCAAAACAAAGTACAGTCTGGTCATCATGTGAGAGGTTTTCAGGAGGGTCACTTCTACTTGATCATGTAAAGTCACTGCTATCAACTGATAATCATCTAGTGCCAACACAATACTATTCTCATTAAGTTTACTCTCCATCAACCCCTAATCCTCTACTGTATTTTGTTTATTAAATTGCTAGCATGTTTTTCATCAAACAGATGTCTCTTTGCTCCATTCAAAATGACTGCAACTTCAGGGGCCAAGGATGGAATTACATAAACTGATCTTGAATAAAAAGGCACACAACTACACACACAGTACAAGTAAAGGAGAGAGATCAAACACTAAAATCTGCATGATCTCCACAACCATTTCCTAATACACTTATCTCTCTTTTTTTTTTAAAATTATAAATACATAATTCTGCAAAATCTCCACAACCATTTCCTAATACACTTATCTATATTAAAAATTATATATATATATATATATGTGTGTGTGTGTGTGTGTGTGTGTGTGTGTGTGTGTGTGTGTGTGTGTGTGTATGTATGTAAAAGAAAACAAATGAATAAAACAAAACATTAATAATCATAATAATAATATCCAGGCATCTTACTTCATGTACTTTGTAATTTTGTACCTTCACTAATTTATTTGTCCCCAAGCTGCCCCAGCACTGAATCAGAAAACCCAGACCAGTTTCTGACCACCAGGTCAGCCAGTAGTTCTCTGTGCCACATTGTGAAACACTCTCTACAGGGAACAGCTGTAGGGAGATGCCTGAAATGTGGATGGGTCATTTCGCCCCACACCTTCATCCAAATGTCACAGTGTTACTGTCAGCTGTTCTGTAGAACATCAGGGTTTGTGCCAGCTGTTGTTTACAGCAGAGCAATGACCTTCCCAACATCCCACCTTACAAAACAACTTTCAAACACAAAAACACTCTAAACAAAGTTTATTTAGAGGTTTTTTTGTGTTTGAAAGGTCAAAGGCAGGCCAAGGGGGAATCCCCATCATCTCGATGTTTGCCCATCAAAGCCAACAAAGATAGGGGAATGCCTCTTTTCTGATCGAAAGACGATGTTCTTTTCTATCCTTTGCAACAAGACTTCAAAAGGCAGCCTGCCACTAAAACCCCTTCATAAAATAAGTTAGCCTGTAACAGTTTATATTGCTTATCAAATAATATGTATCATCATCACCTTTTGAATCTGTGTATTAATGCTGCAATGCCAGTGGCAAATGGTTAATTTCTGAATTTCATGGTGAGAGGGAAAACTCCAGATCACTGTGAAATCTGACTTCATTACACAGCCAGTATTTTTTTCTTAAGCCAAACTCAATGAGTAATAACTCTTACTTTTATCAAACAAAAATAAATAGTCACAGAGTAACATGCGCATGGTTTATAAAAAGCCATAAAAGGACCTGCTTTGCAATGTATTAGGCCACTTTTGTTCACAAGTATATATTATATATCATATACCGCAGCACTGATGTAATGCAGTAATGTGTTTCCTTTCCAAACTTACTCCCTTCCTAGTTCCACAGTTAATGTTACTGTTACAGTGTTTGTTACTCCATTAAATAACTCAAGTTCTGTCCGTCCACTCCATTTGAATTACGTATTTCTTTTGCGCATACCGTCAGTGTCACCAAGGATGGAGATCAAGCACTAAAAATTGCATAACTTTTTCTATCATTTCTGAATACATGTATTCATACTGACATGCCACCTATGAATAGACTGGCCACATGCCTTAGTTACATGGATATATGGGGTTTTGTTTGTTGTTGTTGCTGTTTTCCGGGGTTTTTTTTTTTTTTTTTTATATACATTCAGTAACTGTCTCCCAGCTGTTCAGCATTGAATCACAAAACCCAGACCAGTCTGACAACTAGATCAACCAATAGTTCTCTGTACTAGACTACTACACTGTGAAACACCCTCTGCAGGGATCAACTATAAGAAGATGCCTAAAACGAGGATATTGCTATTTAATTGGTTCCTTAAAACTGTTTTACAGGGAAACTCAACAGTTGTATTAATTCATATACAATATCAGCATAAATACAATTTAAAATTATTACTTTGTCCAATGATTTCAAGAAAAAAAATGTTGTCTCATCACCGCTGTAGATGAAAGTCAACATTGCAACTTAATTATTTTTATACATTTGTCTTAAATAAACGAACTGTAACCTTATACTTAGCTTCACCTCATCTAAGCTAATTATATTAAAAATTTTTGTTATGATCACACTGACCACAGCCCTATCTCCTTGTCCTACTGCCTGTCCAATAATACTAAATTACACATTCCATTCAGATCCACAACAGGGTTGTACACTGCAACAAAAATACGGAAAAAGAACTGACTCATCCAAACTTAAAAGGACTTTTGTCCTCCTCCCGAGTTGAATGGGACATTAAACTAATCAGTACACAGGTAGGTCAACCCTTGAGCTGCTAATCAGAGCTTACAGAGAAACATACAATAACCTTACGGGTGAAAAAGTAGTAAGATGTTTGTATTCAGCAATAAAATGATCATTCTCAACCTTTTAAGAGTTTTACTGATCTATGTTTGATGTCAGACGCCAATGTACACCCCAGCTGCAAATTATATACAGAAGGAACTACCTGGTACTCAATTAGCTCATTATCTCAATATCTGTCTCATGGCTGTCTACCAGAAAAACAAACACTGGATTTGGTTTATCTCCCACCAGGTCAGCCAGTAGTTCTCTGTACCACATTGTGAAACACACCCTGCAGGGAACAGCCATAGGGAGATGCCTGAAATGTGGACACTGCTGTCTTCAACTGACTGAGAGAAAAGTGTTGAAGAAATATATATCATTAAACCTTAGCTTTGTAACTGTAGCAAGTCATTCAACTGTCAGAATCTTAACCTTGTTCCAAAATTAAGTTTTAAAATGGTATTGTGCATGTATACAATACACAATATATGAAGAATGAATGAGTTACAGAAACTTATACCTTCCTGCTGGAGTCTGTGTTTTTAAAAAATGCACATATGGTATTATAATACTTAATACCCATCCTCGTTCCTGTCAGATGTATGGCATATTAATTGCTGATATTTTATTAACAATATATATTAATTCAACACTGAAGTGGCTAAACCTAATCTGTTTTTTTAATGTATGAGAAGTATATAATTAAATCACTGTTGCCACAAGGCTTATAATACTTATGATAATATAATCTATGCAACAGAAACAACTATTTGATTTATATATCATCCACCCACCCCCACCTCCTGGGGGCCCAAGAAATAAAATTTTTGCCTTGTCTTGCAGAGATTTCCACTTCACAGCAACAAAATAAACTGTCACAAAGTCTTGGGCAGTTTATGGAAGAGTGTTTCAGTAAACAAAACTGCTGAGTCTGAAAAATATATAGGCAGATAGATACTAGATAGCAAATATCTCATTATCTGTATTTACTAATTTAGATAGAAAGACAGATATGCAATGAGAATAAAAATAATACTAAATATTGATCCAAGGTAAATGTTAATCCATCCTTTTCCCACTTTATTTCATTTAAATTAATGACATCTTCAATAAATATATTTATAATTTACAATTATCCAATTATAACGGAGTACTTATTTAACCATTTTCATGATTTTGATGTTATCAAAATTGAAAATAATAAAAGTACAAACCATAAGTGTCCGAAGCTCCTGCTGTAGCCTGCAAAATAAGAAAATATTTTTTTAAGCTAACACAAAAGTCAGCTTACCAAAAATATAATGTTCAAAGAGCTAATCTTATGCTTCTTGTTTTCTGTCATGACTGACAGTGATACTTTGATTGGGTTCACTATTTTAGTTTACTTTTCAACTTCAGCCAGATTTGTAATTAAATATATGAATTTATGATGCATCTTTTCCTGTTCTATTTAAACTTCTATTTGTGACCTTTCTCAGCTTTTTTCTCTGATCTCAGAAATATCAACTGAAGACACATTAATAATGAATCAAGGCTTGAAATTTCTGGTGTTGCAGGAGCAACAGAATTTCTTAAGCAGCAGTGCAAATCACTATCTCAGTATCTGCCACATCAATGTATTTTTTCCTGGACTGAATTATTATCTTAGTTCTTACTCAAGAAGTGACAACTGGTGAGCAATAAGATATGAACTGGCATGCCTATGAAACTATAGCATCTATAATCTGGCAGGGATAGTTAAGACTAAGAGTCACACAGCTTCTGATTATTCCCATCCAGTGGAAATATCCTGAAACATATTTTTCAGAATTATCCAAACTACCAACATGGGTAGAAAGCCTTACATTGTTACAACCTGACAGTAAGGGAGACTTGGAGAGCAATTTAGGAGAGTC